>JAZKJV010008530.1:0-50000 GCA_037367405.1 Ottelia alismoides
TTAATCGAGCGGTTCACACGAATTTACACGATAAGAGCTCACAAAAAGTGTGAATTCGTGTGAACCGCTTGACAACGGTTCCGAGGATAGTAAATGTACGCATCTACAACTGCAGACGATCCTCACTGATCGCAAATATTCGCATCGTATGAAAAGTTCGTTAGGGCATGATTTAGGTTTTTAGGACAAACATAGACTAAGTCTGGTTTAGTTAGAATTTAGCTATGGATAATAATAAAGTTCGATTTAGTGTTTCTAATTCGGAGGCTTGTCGTCGGTAATACTGCAGACTATGCAGTAATTGTTGGAGTCGGTTGATCTTGATCGAGCGGTTCACATGAATTTCCACGATACGTGTCCACAAAACTTCAAAATTTTACAAATGGTACACCAATGATTCACTCCATTCAGATGGAATTTATTACAATCATTCGGCATTGCAGGATTAATTAGACGCGGAAATGGTGACAGAGTTAAGCTAGATCTCACAGCCTGAAGTACGACAGAGAGGACTGATCGCCGAGTTCCTTGGAGGCGTAACGCGCAACATAATCACCAATGGAGACGTCTCTGTAGAGAGGAGGATCATCTACTGACAGCAACTCCTTGATAGGACTAAGGACGACATCCGACGAAGAACCGAACAGAGCGTTGAAGAAGAAGGCCACCGAGATCCGTGGTCCCTTCCTGCTCGCGACAGCCCTGTGCTCCACACTGATGAATTTGTCATTGGACAGTAGCTGAAGAAGATCGCCAATGTTGACGACTAGAGCACCAGGCATCGGAGGAACTCGTACCCATCGCTCGTCGTGGAGGACTTCGAGACCACCTAGCTGGTCCTGCAGGAGATTGTGAGGAAGCTGCTGTCGCGATGGGGGCAAGTTCCGAAGGTCAGCTCGGGTTGCGGGCACGACGGGTAGTAGTGGCAGAGGAAGAAGTGGCCCTTGGAGCAATCCATGGCATTGAGGTGGGAGGCGTCCAGACCAAGAGCTTGAGAGAGCAAACTAAACAGATGTTCCCCCAACTGTAGTGCATGCTTCAGATATTCCAGAGAAGACTCTCTGCAAGTTTGAGGTTAATGTGTGTATATAGATACAGGGGAAAATGGGGCCGCCGGAGCTAACTTGGCCCTCCTGCCTTTTTTTTCAATTTTTTATTTTTTTGAAAACTAAATTCGGAAAATTCACCACTACATCTCTATATTATATCAATCAGTCCTTTGTGTGAAATAAAGACTTATACGGCCTCCATCTAAACAATCATTTTTAACGGTCGCGGAATAGTTGAAATCGATCCCGTGTAGATGGAGGCCATATGAGTCTATATTTCACATGATATTTGAATGGCATAATATAGTGTTATAGTTATGAAAAATCACGAAATATTTCTAAAAAAATAAAAAATAGGGAAAATGAGGCGGGGAGTTAACATGATTCCCTCTTGAGGGTAACCCATATCATTCTATGTTGGTATAATGTTTCGTTAAAATATGATATTTGTAGCTAATTTATATTAAAGGTCAAAGAAAATAAATATATATCAACCTAAAGGTCAAATTAAAAATGACAAATTCTTAAACCTTTTAAGAGTAAAATATCATAATTTTATGGGTTTCTATACGTGTATAGAAAAATATTGATAGGTTCAATATATAGGATTGGATTTTTAATAGATTTTCTTCGAAGAAGAAAGGATAGTTAACACGTTAATCGACCTTCAAGATTTGTCTCAAATTGACTTTGAATTAATGTGATTAAGGTTAGAAAAATAAGATGAACAACTAAATTTTTGTGGTTGCGGATCGTAAAGATATTTTTTTAAAGTTTGGGTATAACATTAAAATTGCTGCATAGTGCAGGGACTTGTTCGTAATTATTCAAATAAATGGTAATTTGGAAAACCGAACCTGCAAGGCTCGGGGATCTCCTCGGGGGGGAGCGGGTCGGGGCCGGTGATGAGCCCCAGCGAGTCCCTCCAGCTCGCCGCGCGCGACCGGAACAAATCGTAGTTGCTGTTCCACCTCACCTTCCTCGCCGCATCTCTGCTGTAGAACGCCTTCTTCTCCTCCCCATCCCCCTCGAAGAACCTCGACACCCCTCCGATCATCCCCTCCATAGCCTCGATCGGGACGCCGTGCCCCACTACCTGGAAGAACCCCCATCCTGCCGCCGCCGCGCGGATCCCCTCCACAACCTCCTCGATCGGGCGGCGGAGATCGACTGTGGGAATGGCAACGCTGCTGCTGGCGTGGGTACAGAGATCGGGCAGCGAGGGGTCGTGGAAGAAGCGGGGGATGACAGTGAGGCCGGAGTCGGCGAGGCCCTTCGCGCCTTTCTTTGTCTCGTCGAATGCTTTCAGGTCCGCCATGCGATCGTAGGGCTTCGTCTCCGCCATGGACTCTGCTCTGTGCTGCTCTGTGCTGTGTGTGTGATCTGCTTGGGAGGGGAGATGCGAGCTTTTAAAGAGGAAAAAAAGGGGAGTAGCGATTAATGGTGGAACCTCGTAGGTTGGTTTTTTTATTGGTTTCTTCAAGTTTGTGCACCCGATCTATCCGTTTTTTTTTGTTGCAGATCAGACCTTTGATGTCACTTTGTGTGGAATTTGATACCATGTTTATCAATATTATATGATGCATCGGCTGAGGTCATCAGCGATCTCAAGTTAGCAAGGGGTGGTGGACCGAGGATGATGCCTCGGGAGCACCTTCATCAAGGCGTGTGAGAAAGAAAATCCCTCGGCATGTGATCATAGCACTGCCAACGTAAGAAAGGTAGGATCCTTTCCCTATCATTTGATCCTCGTCCATCTCAACCCGTCGCCGCGCCGCTGGATTGTCTGTTCTGATGGATATCTGGTCCATTGGACTGGATAATTGGTGCTTGTAAGTATGTTCGAGGAATGTCACTTTCATGGTAAAACGATTTATTTTATTTTAGTTTTTAGATTATTGGTCAAAGTAAAATATAGATAATTATGTTATCTTTTTCCACTTAAATTTCATTTATCATTCTTGAAATTCAAGATTTGTTGTTTGTACCACTCTCTCATTTGTTGATTTGGATGTTAGATTTGTTGGGTTTTTTATTAGTTGTGCCTCTTATGAGATATGCAATTTCAGTTTATACTCCTCTTTTTTTGGGAATATCAGTTATACCTTAATATATTGTCGTTCTATCACTTGTACCCTTCGAGTTAGTTGTCCATCTCCAATGCAAATAGACGTTAACTTTCAGAACACAATGGGAATTAGTCTTAAAAAGATGGATCGAAATATCTGTCTCCTTCCTCCCTCTCCCTTCCTCTTCCTCCTCCTTATTCTTCCTCCTCTCAGCCTCCTGCTCCTCCATCGACTCCGTCCCAATCCACCCCAGCCCCTCACTCCATCCCCATGCCTCCCCCTTCTCGATCCTCCCCCTCCCCCTCTGCCCCAAGCCCCCCACCCCTCGCCTACTCGAGCTCCTCCCCTCGACCCTCCAGCCTCCGCCCCTGCACCCCTCTGCCCCCGCTCATCCTCGACCCTAGCTCTTCTCACCTGCCCCCACTCCTCCTGGCCACCCCTCCGCCCCCAGCTCCTCCTCCTGCTCCCACTCCTTCTCGACTCCCCTCCACCCCTAGCCCCTCCCCTGCCCTCGCACCGTCCGCATCAAGCTCCTCCTTGTGCCTTCTCCTCCACCTCGAGCTCCTCTCTCCCACCCCAAGCCTCCCTACTCCTCTGCCCCCTCTACCTGTTGGGAATGTGGGTGGGATGGTGTCGATGGTTTCAAGAACTTGGCCATGACTTGCGGCCTCATCGTCGACATTCCATTACTACTCCTCTACGCAATAGCTAAGCAGAGAGATGCACTCGCGGGAGTGAGGAGGATGAAGAGGAGGGGCTGGAAGAGCAATGCGGAGAATGGATTGGAGGAAGAGGTGGTCAGAGGAGGATGAGGAGGAGGAGGAAGAGTGATAGAGAGGTGTGGTTTTCTTCCAGATATGCCCTCTTAACTACACCATGATTTGATTAGACTACACCTCTTAACATTACAATAAGTACATGCTTTTTTTGAACTTCAATACAATCATATCACAACAAACCCATCCCCAATTTAACCTTCTATCCAAACTCCAAAACACAAAAAATAAGTTACCCCCGACCAGGTTTAACCCTCCCTAACTCGCGTAACCTAACGCATCCTAAGGGTGCGTTTGCTTCGTGGTTATCTAGGGGAGGATAAACTGTTTTTTGTGTTCTGGTGTTTGGGATGGTGGGTTAAAGATTGAGGGTTTGTGTGATGTGATTGTATTGAAATTTTGAAAAATGGGTAGTTATTATGATATGATTGTATTGGAATTTGAAAAAAGTAGGTAGTTATTGTGATGTGATTGTACTGAAGTTTTTAATGAGTAGAAGTTGAGTATTTATGATTTTAGATGATTTGATCGTATAATATTAATTTTTTGGTAGAGAGAAGAGTGGGACCCACTAGTGGGTTAGATATATGGGTTTTGGAGGGTAAACCCCCAAACCGAACGACCTCTAAGGGTGTGTTTTGTACGCAAGTTAGGATGAGTTAAACTAGTAAAGGGTAACCTATTTTTTGTATTTTAGTGTTTGGACAGAGGGTTAAACTGAGGGCTGCTTGTTGTGATATGATTGTATTATATTTTGGAAAAGTGAGTAGTTATTGTGATGCGATTGTATTGAAGTTTGAAAAAGTGAGTAGAAGTTGATGTGCTTGTATTTTGCACTATTTAGCCATTAGGCTACTATGAGTTTGTAGTGGTGTAGATTTGCTCATCATTATTTTGTCATTGTATCTACTTGGAACGATGACTATGTCCACTAAATCGTCTGGACCAATGCTAAGGTTCAGTTAGCGGGTCTTTAGATTTGTAACAAAATTATCTAGTTCGTTGAACCCACTTAAATGGTCTGGTGGTAATGCAGTGTGCCTATCAGGCTACCACCCGAAAGAACAGGGTCCAAATCCCCACTTGTGGGGGTTGTGTTAGGTAGTCGACAACCAACGTAAAAAATAGTCGAATCTTTCAACATGGATTTGAATAAGAATCCATGTAGCCGACCATACTTATGTGGGAGAAGGCTTCACCATTTTTATCACGCTAACTTGTTGAATCGTGTTTGCTAGGGTCTTATGTCGGTTTTGTCAAGTGGATAGGATGTTGTAGCCCTACGCAAGAGTAGAGTATTTATTATTAGTTACAAAATTTTACAAGAGCTGGGAAGTTTTCTTTTAAAGGAATGCATCAGTTTGTACAATCTTACCACAACATCTTCCTTTCTTGTATATGATTTCCTTTGAGCTGACCACTCTTGTTTTCTTTGAACCTATCTTAGACTTCCAACCTCATGTATGGACAATATCTTAGACTTCTAACCTCAAAGCTTAATGGCAAAATTTAAACAATAGGTTGGTAGTGGATAGGGGGGTATGGGAATTCCCATGTATGAGATTGGAAATTGACCCAAACTCCATTCCAACAAAGGAGCCAAACAAATGGAAAGTTCAAGGTCCAACATGTGTAGACTATGGACTGAGGAATTGCATTTATTTTTTAAAGTCTCAAAATTATGGATAATGTTTCAAGGTTTAGATTGAGACAATGAACTGTACTCTCATCATACTTCATGAAAATTAATAAGTCGTCCGCAAATTGGATGTTTGCAATTTCGAGGTCAGCACGAGGAATTGAGAAACCCTTGATAAGATCGGATTTTTGCGAGATTGCACAACTTATTGTCCACTATGTTAATTTTGTTAATGAATAATTATGGTGATAAGGGTCTACTTGTTTGAATCCTCTGGTAAGTTTATAAAATCCCATGGAGTTATCATTGATTTTAATAAGATGACAATTGTTTTTTGAAATACTTCATTACCATAATAATGAGTTGTCTATGGCAACCAAAGATCTCCAACTCCCTTGGATATGAAGGTCAACTTCTGGTATTGAAGACCTTCCTTAGATCAATTTTTATGACAAAGTGCTTTGGCTTTTTTGGTTTTTTTGCCAAGATTTTCGAAGTAACTACAAAACAATCAGATGCTCATTTTTCCTTAAAGGCGTATTATAGGGGAGGGAATATAGTTTTGTAACTTTAGGGATCGTATTTGCAAAAACTCTTTATATATAATCTTCATAGGTACATTGATGAGGTTGTTGGATCGATATTTTCAAGTCTCGTGAGGATCGTCCTTTTGAAAATCATGTTGCCACCAAGTTGTATTGAAGCGTGTTTCCCATGGGTCAAAGTCTAGCTCAAACATTCGGTGGATCATACTCATGAAATCGAGTTCGATTATGATTTAAAATTTCTTTATGAATTCTTGTGATGCACCCATCAAGATATGGGGATTTTAGTGATCATCTGAGCCCAAGAATGACCTTTTCAACTTCACTCTCAGTTATTAGTGCAATCAGGTCCCTAGGGTTACCTAACTGTCGCGTGAGGGTTGTACATGTATTAAAAAGGGATTAGATGGTTCCATAAGAATATGAGTAAAGCATTTTTGTAGTAGCTTAAGTTTATCTTAGATATGCTTGCTAGGTCGATATCGATATACCATGGTCATCTCTTATCTGGAGGAACTTGATTGCGATGAAATCTTTTCATATGTTGTAAAGACAATTCCGTCGTGTTAAACTATTATTATTGTGAATGACTTGGGAAGTGGAGCCTAGAACACGCGTCCTTTACGAAGAAGTTGATAGGAGATAATTGAAAGCGTTGTAGTACATAGAAAGGAGAATCATGTTTGTCTACTCAATGAATCCCTTTATATGTTAAAGCAATCTCTTAGAATCGATACGAATACTCAACCTCATTATGGTTGCACATAACTTTATAGGAGTAAATATGATGCTTATGTCGATTTTAGCCAATTCAATCCACAAATAAACATGATCTGAATAAATTGAGATCTTAATGGGTGGTGAGTTCAAGATTTAGATGTAGTAGAAAAGATTCTTGGCATGTAGATACAAGAAATACCAAGAAATTAGGGTTGGCTCAGAAAAACTACTTGCACATGATTTTGAATGCTTTGGCGTATGGCATTAAATCTAAGAATTAAATCTAAGAAGGTTTCATTATGATCTCATTTCAAAACTACTAACAAAGTTGTTCAAATAAAGAGGATACGAATGAGTATATGTCATGAGTTCTCACTCTACGATATTGTTGGAGGTGTCATGTATGTATTGAAAAGATATAAACAAGGTATCTTACGTATAAAAATCAAGCAATGAAAAAAACTAAATATTCTTTCAATGTACAATTACAAATAGGGATTTTTATATCCATAATTCCTGAGTAATTTTCGCAATAACATTCATAATCATGCATAATCGTAAATTACATGAGAAACCCCGAGTAATTCTTAACTCTTACATGATATAACCATGTGTCATGTTTCGTTGGGATGCCGTTATGTCTGACGGTTTCCGTTAAAAAATACAGAATTGTCCCTAATATTCATTCTTATTTACCAAAACAAGCTATCGGCACTTACCTCTCCCCTGCACTCGAACGCCACTCTCCCCCTGCCGACACCACCTCCGCCTCCCCTATAGGCCATGCGTCGAGCCCCTCGTCACCGAGCTCAACCCCTTCAAACCCCCCATCGACCTCTGAGCAAGCCCACTTCCCTGCTCGAACCATGTTGTCGAGCTCCATCCCCTTCTCCCCCATGCCCCTGCGACCGACCAGCAAGCTCCGCCCACTCCCCTGCGACCGACCATACCTTCCCCACCTGCCCCCGCCCATGCGACCGACCATCCCCTTCCCCGGACCCCCGCGTCAACCGACCTGCATCCCCCCCACCCCGCGCCATTCGACCTACATCTCCCCCCACCCCCCGTGTCAATCAGCCTGCATCCCCCCCATAGCTCGACGCCTGGGAAACTGGGGAGGTGGGATTCATTGGGAGCGAAGAAGGGGATGGAGAGGTGACCACTGTCGATGCTCGCCATGGATCAGGCTCTGCCAGTAGTCTTAGCCTTGTCGAGAATTGCTTCAATTATAGCAAGAGCGCGAAGCCTTTGAAGATCTTCTTCTACAATAAGGGCTCATGGGTAGACTTCCTCGGTGAGGTCCTTGAATCGCTATGGTTGGGGTTTGTGGAAAGGGAGGATTGCTTTAAAGGTAGAATTAGATAGGTCAGTGTGCGTTGTCGATTTCTTGAGGATGTTGAAGAGCAATTTGCATAGCGCGGAGGAGCAGTCGATCGTGTGGGTGGACGCGGAAGGGAAGAGCATCTTCCCAAAGAGGGTTGTTAGTAACGAAACCAGAATTGGGTACCCCTCAAGATTGGATCTTGGGTGGAAATTGGAATCGCCCCTGCAACCGACCAGCAAGCCCTCCCCCCCATCTCTGGAAGACCCCCCCTTCCCGACCATGCCTCTCAAGTCCCCCCCTTCCCCAAGCTCCAATCCTGCTGCTTTCCTCCACTGCTCCTCTGCTGCACCCGTTCACCTGCAGGTCCGTCGCTGCCCTCCACCATCGCCGAGATTCCTTCCACCGTCTTCCTTGCGGTTGCGTGCAAGCTCGTCAGTTGTTGTCCTTCACCAAGAGTTGCGATGGATGGTTCAAGAGAAAGAGACGGGATACTTTTTTTATTTAGATTAAATTCTAGTTGTTATATCGCTGATCGGTTAGATTAACTCAATCATCTGATTGAGTTAATGAAGTAAAGCAACGAAAGGTTATAGGTGTAAGACGACACACTTATTCAGGGTCCTGAGCGTAATTCGCGATTATGCCTGATGAATCCCGTATTCATCATGCTAAAATTGGTCATTTAGGCTCTGTCCCCCATCATCCACTTTCAATTAATCATTAATAGAGCATTGTTAGCATTCATACTTGTGTAAATAATATCTGCATTTCATCATGCATAAATTGCATTAAAAATCCCTTGTGTAAATTAGCCCAAAAAGCTGCTAACTTCTCTTATTTTTATTTAATTCATCCTAACTTCGATTGACCCAAAACTACCTCCATTGTGTAGATATTACTAACCTCATTAAATAAAAAATACAAAAAAATTGCTAACCCCAATAAGTGTCAAATAATCCCAAAGTCAAATTTCACATCTGACGGACTAAAATGAGCATATCTCCCACATACAGTGTCCGATTTTGGTCTACTCACTTTTAAAGTATTCCATTTTCAAATACCTTCAAAACAAGACCAATTTCATAAAATTCGGAGCTCATATGTGAAAGTTGGGTTTTGGGCCTCTTTTGCGCATTTTAACTTTTTGCCAATTTTGACCTGAGTTTTTATGTGCATAATTAACTCTTTTAATTTTATTTCTTTTCATTTGTGTCCTTTGATGAAAGTTTTAATAAGAAAATGCAAAAATTCAAATCCAGGTCCGAGTGTCCGTTGTCGGTCTGCACAAAAGTCGTGTGATTCTAACTTCTATTTTATTTTCCTATTTTCTTATCCTTTAAAAATAAAAAAAAATTAGATTAATGTGTAAATAATTTTCTTCTATTTTATCACATTTTTTCTAGATTTTTTATCCTCTCTAAAACTACCAAAAAATACAAAAATCTCAAAATACGGTTTTTTGTACACATGGAAAGCCACCAAAAATACCACTTCGCACAGGTGACCTCTTTTGCTGTCGGACCCTTCATGAAAGTTGTAGATCTTGTCGAGACGGACAACTTTCGTGAAGAAAATTTTTTGATCCGAGGTCATCTTCTATCACGTTTTCTCTTTCTAAAAACTGAAATTTTTTTGGGGTGCCATGTGGCAGCCCCTGGGCGTGCCACGTGGCACCCCCACCTTATCTTTCCAGGCCCGCCACCGGGTCACGTGTTGCGCACGTGACCCTCTTCTTCTTCTCCATCCGTTACCCAAACCCCCCCTCCTCCATAACCGTCGCCGTTCCTCCTCCTCGCCTCCGGCCGTTACGCGCCTCCTCCATCACTACCGGCCGTTACCACCCCCCCCCCCCCCCGCCAGCCCCTATTTAACTCGCCGACCTCCACCTTGGCGAGCATCCGTCATCACTAGAGCCACCTCGACTTGGTGACAGCAAGGAAGGGCCGAGCCTCGGCGTGATCCAGCCACCTCTGGTGAGCTGCTGCGAGCCTTCAAGCTCGCCCTTACGGTGTTTGTTACACCCATCGTCGGCCTCGCAAAGGCCGAGTTCCCTCTCCCCCACCGATTACACCATCGATCACATCTATTCTTCTTCTTCTTCGCGTACTACTAACCACTTGCAGGAACCTCCGTCGCGTCCCCGCCCTTCGCCAACAGCCACCTCCGCCGCGCCTCAGCTTCGCCTCCTCCGCCGCGCGCCTCCGCCTCGCCGCGCCTCCGCCCAGGGCCCTGCGTCTCCGCCCAGGCATACCCGCCTCTCGCGCCTCCGCCCAGGCCCCTCCGTCTCCGCCTCGCCCCTCCGCCTGCGAGGCCCCTCGGTCTCGACCACCGCTTCACCGCCCTCCGCCTCTGCTCGGCCGTGTGTCGGCCGAGCGCGGCCGCTGCTCCACCTTCGCCGAGCGCAGCGCACCTCGGCCTCGCCGCCAGCACCGGCCGCCTCCGCCCCCTTCCGCGACTTACAGTCGCCGTTGGATCGGGCGAAGCCCTTGATCCAACGGCTGCTGGGCTGCCACGTGGGGGGCCCCGAACCAGCCGCCCGAGCCTCGCGCCTCCCCTCACCGAGCCTCTGGTTCGGGATCCGAACCTAGGTCCGGGCCCGAACCACAGGCTCGGGGCCCCGAGCCTCCCGCCTCGTCCCTCGACCCTCAGGGCCGCCTCTGAGCCTCCTTACGCACGTGCATAGCACGTGCGTCCAAGGAGAAATTGCAAAGACATCCTCCAAGGTTCCAGAATCTACATTTATAACCCCGCATGTGGGTAAATTGTGCAGGGACCCCTCCGACTTCTAGAAATTGCATATAAGTCCTCCCAGGGACCTTTTTGCAAAGAAAACTTTATTCTATTTACATTTCAGTCCCTGGAATTTCATTTTATCATATCTTTGTCATACGGACTCCGATTTTAGCATATAATATGTCGTTTCGAAGCTAATTCCGTGATCTACAACTTAGCATCATTTATGGACAGATTTGAGGTTGTTTACTATCAATTATTCCTTGAGGATCTTTATTGACTTTTGCAGGCTAAGTTTGACATATCTGTGCCATATCTCCCTTGGAAAACTTAACGATTTATTTTGCAGGGATTTCACCTATGCATTGATGCAATTGAACTTAGACTTGAGGACTTATTTTATGCAGGGGTTAAATGAAGGAGATTGAGTAGACATATTGACTTGTGGACTGCAAACATCTCTTAAGAATATAATTTGAAGAATTTTGGAGATAAATCTTATATCTATACGTGCATCAGGGATTAATTTGACATATCTTCTGGATTTGATATCATTTGATATGTGATTTCATTTTGTGGATATTGATTAATCTTATTGGGATTAAATATCATTAAATCACAGATCCTGTGCTTCATTCTCTCTATTTCATTTTCTTCATATTGCACCTTTCATCATTGCATTGCATTGTATTATATTTTCCCCACACAAAAATTAATCGAGCATAAATTTAATTATTTAATTTGATTTAAAAACCACGCAACTAAAAATCACTGTTCCCTGTGTTCGACCTTGGTAAACTTGCCAAATAAAATACTCCACAACATTCAAAGATTGTGGTATTTTGACGACCGAAATCCGCCTCCTATACTACAATTCATATTTATTAAAGAGGTGGATTTCACGTTCATCAATGCCGGGTTATGAATATTATTACAAAATTACTCAGGGTTATGGTTGTAGAAATCTCTTACAAAAATTCATTGCAAAATTATCTTTACCCATAACCCTGAGTATTTGTAAGAGATTATAGCAACAGATTTGCAACATAGCTCAGGGTTATATAGCATATAACGATTTGTAAGAGATTATATTGTAATGAATATTTGTAACATATATATCTTACAAATAACTCAGGGTTATGTTGTTATATGATTCGTTGCGAGGAATATAGCAACGAATACCATTATTCGTTGCGAATTTAAAGAAGTAAATAACGAATAATATTCGTTGTTATATATTTAACAACGAAAGATATGTCAATAAATATTAAATTATTCGTTACATTAGGTCAATTTTCTTGTAGTGTACTACATATATATATAGCGATGGAATTTGTATTTTCATACATCTAGATGAAGTTTAAAATAAGGTAGAGATTTGTTGATGTATGCCTTAAAGCGTGCGCCTGCCGATTACATAATCCCTACAATAAAAACTTCAAAAGGTAATATATACACATGTTCAAACAAAATACATGTGTTTATTTGTGGACAAAAAATTTGCAACACACATGTGCAAACAAAATACATGTGCTTGTTTGTGGGCAAAAAAATGTATTTCGAAGGATTGGATTTGCCATTCAAAAAGGATTGGCGGCACAGCTTGTTGCCCGTCTCCCATCAATTTCTATGTAACTTCGATTTACTTAAGAAGAGATACGAATAATATCTAACTATATCGGGTTAACAAACAAAAAATGTGCAAATTTTCATATGACAAGCTACATACAAAGACAATAAAGGAGTAAAGGGATCACCCATCATCTTCAATAGGATAAGAGAGCAAAGATATTAAGCAATTGACAAAAGTGTGCATCATCTTCGAGGGGATAAGAGCCAAAAGTCAATGCTTGCGTAATATTGAATCAAGCAAGAAAGACCACGTGGGTATTTATATTTGTAACTTCTATCTTATCCATTTTTTATATAAATATTGACATGTGTGTCATTACATTTGTTTTAAAATAAATGTGGATTTCACTTTCATATCCACAAAGATCTTCATCCGTGTGTGTATATATATGTGTGTATATATATGAAAATTGTATGATTTCATCACATTTACTATAACTACTAAGATGTGTGTGTGCATGCGTGCATGTGGGTTTAGTTAATCTATATAAAGTATTTTTATTATTACTCATGTTATATATGTATTTATTTTACGTTGACTTCCATTTTTAAGGGCATGATAACATGTCAATCCTATTCGTCGATATTTGTATTTGCATTCGTTTCGTAAAATGGAAAAAGATGTGATAATATCTATATCAGTGCCTATCGTTTACACTCTAACTGCGACAATATATAGAGAAAAATGATGCTGCCCCTTGGGGGAGCTAACTTGGCTCCCCACTCATGCCCCCATTGTTCCCATACTTTTTTTTTTCGAAAAATGAATCCATAGAAATTTATCACTATATCCCTATATTATGTCGTTCAAGTTTTGTGAGAAATAGAGCTCTTACGGCCTCCATCTAGACAGTTATTTTTTAACAATCACAGAATTGTTGAAATCGATCATGTCTAGATGGAGGTCATAAGAGTCTCTGTTTCACATGAAATTTGAATGACATAATATAAGGATATAATAATGAAAATCCACTAAAGTGCTTTTCAGAAAAATAAAAAATATGAGAAAAATGAAGCGAGGAAGCCAAGTTAGCTTTCCATAGACGGTATCCTCATTTTATCCCCCCTCCCCCACCACACACACACATACACAAAGAAAAAGTGGGCTTTCCATAAGTGGGGAGATAACCTAGCCCCTCGCCTCATTTTCTCATTTTTTTATTTTTTTTTTGAAAAATGAATCCATGAAAATTCATCGCTATAATCCTATATTATGTTATTCAAGTTTCGTGAAAAACAGAGATCTACACAACCATTTTTTAACAATCGTATAATTATTGAAATTTAACCCGTCTGGATGGAGGTCGCATGAGTCTCCGCTTTGCAGGAAATATGAATGGCATAATATCGGGATATAATGATGAAATCCACGGAAGCATTTTCCAAAAGAATAAGAAAATTTAAGAAAATAAGATGAGAGAAGCCAAGTTAGCGCCCCTTACAGGCAGCTTCATTTTACCCAGAAAACAATACTTTTTAAATTATGGGATATTTACCCAGCAGACCCTGAAATCTTTGTAAATTACCTCTACGACCTTTGAAACATCGATATTCCTCCCTAGACCCCCGTAATCTTGCTCCGTCTTACCCTATAGACCCTACCGTTAATTTGAGATTTTTGAAGTTAACTAGTTTGGGTTTAAGTTGAGTTAATCTAACCCTAGCAAATCCAAGGGCCCTCCTTTCTTCTTCTCTCCCCCTCCTTCTTCTTCCACACTCTCTCATTCTTCATTGATGACAACAATTGGCAGCTGCCGCGACGCGAAGCCGGAAGCACGCAACGGCTGCTGCTCGATTTTGAGCTGGTGGGTTGCCCTGTTGCGCTCTGCAGGGTGCCGTGGAGGGAGGATGGAAGATGAGATCTTCGAGGAAGAAAACCCCAAGCCACGAGCTCCCTCTTCTGCCCGAGTGCAGTAGGAGAAAAAGGTGGTTGAGGAGGTGGAAGCACCGACCCCGCCGAAGAACGCGCTTCTCCTGATGAGGTGCGGATCCGCACCTTACAGAGCTTCTTGGACGCCGGAGGGTGGAAGGGATGAGACGAGGTGGACGAGTTCTTTCTGGCGGCGCATCTCTAGGACCTTGCGGTGGCTATTAGAATGGACGTGGCTAACGAAAGTGGGGCTGCACGCCGGTCGGTATTCCGGCAGGAGCCTCCCGGACTTGTACCTGACGCCGCAGGCGTTGCACAACGTATTGGCACCCATGGGACCCGTCCTCCACTGCGGCGTCTTCTGCACCCCGCAGTGGCTGCACCTCCGCCCACCTTCCCCCTCTTCTGTCTCCTTCATCGTCATCTTAGGCTTCCTCCCCTTCTTCTTGAACTCGCTGGGCTTCCTGTGGAGCGGCGGCCTCCCCCTTCCCCGCGGCGCAGCGTAGTCGAGCGGCAGCACCTCGGGGCTCATGGCGTGAGGCTCATAGACGAGGCATGATGAGGAGGAGGACGAGGAAGAGCAGCAAGATATCGCTGTCTTCGGCAGGCGGCGCGGGTGGGGGGGGAGCAGGGGAAGCGACGCCGGGGCTTTGGGTGGCACGATGGGGGTCGAGGTTTCGAGGAGGACAGCGGGGAGGGCCAAATCCAAGGGGAAATGGCAACAATGTTAATTTGACAAACAAAATGGGTATAATGTAAACAAATATAACGGAATCCGGTTAGTTTTAACGGACAAATGGATGGGAGTTAACCAGAGGGTCTGCACGGTAATGGTTAGCAAGATTACGGGGTCTAGGGAGGAATATCGATGTTTCAAAGGTCGTAGAGGTAATTTACAAAGATTTCAGGATCTGCTGGGTAAATATCCCTTAAATTATACAAAGTATTGTCACATCTTATGATGTTATATATAGGAAAATGATTCATATCATTGAAAAGATGAATGATATGTTTTGAAATTCACAACGAACAACATATTCGTTCCTACATCATCAAAGGCGAATGATATGACATCAACTATCTCACGTTTTTTTCTCCTAGTTATTGCAAAAATAACATCAATTACAAATTTTAAAGAAGAATATAAATAGTTGCTTATAAGAATATCACATCTATGGCAACTTTCAAGAATTAAAGATAATTTTGCGATGAAAAATAAGAATATCACATCTGTTAAATATTTCAAGAATTAAATATAATTTTACGATGCATAATATTCCTTGCTATATACATGAGGAGGAGTAGATGGAAGAGAGTGAAACGATGTAGTTTAGCATAATTTGTTTAGTGGTCTTGACATTAGAAATTTAGAACCCCTCTTTTTTAATCCTTTCATTAAGTTTATTTAGATCAATGTGCATAAATTGATAAAGATAAGAGCTTATATTTCAGCTTGTATTTTTTTTATACTCTGATGAATCGAGGATAATCGTCATTCAACTCTTGTTTGTGGAGATGATCATAAGAGTTTTCAAGATTATCATCTTTGTTGTTTACTTGATGCCAATAAGACCCACATGTGCTAAAAACTTCCAATCACGCAACTATTTTATGAATAAATTAATTTTAATATCCGTGGGCTGTGTCATATATAAAATAAACATTAATTATTATAAATATTAATTATTATAAATAACTAATGGCACAATGACACAATAAAAATGGAATATTCAATTTCATTTCTAAAAATAACGAGTTGGAGGTTGTTTCGATGATGGTTTTGGGTTTATTTATTGATTTATTTATGACCGTATATCAAGATATAATGGATTATGTGAAGTGTCGCACCAAGATTCTGGTGAGGTGCCACCTCATTTCAAGTTTTCTCTATATGCATTCACTATTAATGGTTGATATAGTAATAACAATAATAATAGTAATTGCTTCTTGATTTTTTTTGCTAAAACTTGTTTTAAGTATCGCTAATCTAGGCTGTAGCAATGATATGAAAGAAAGCTCGAGTGAAGGCTTTGAAATATGTAAGAGTGGGTATTCGATTGATTTGGGTATTTTTCATAATAATTCCATTTAATTTGACAAAATACCATCCATCCCATGACCAACTTATATTCGATTATAATATTTGAGTTTGCATTTAAGAACAATCAAAAACTTTTTTTGTGTAGGTAAAACAAAATATGCCCTTCTTTTTGAGAGAGAGAGAGAGACTATTTCATCAATCAAGTCATAGGAAGAACGTTATCAGATCGAATATCCATGTATCATTTATATACTCTATGATGCTTATTACCTATTTCTTCGTTATTTCTAGTAATTCGTTACTTAGAAGGATTGAATTTATCTATTTTACTTAGTTTAATTATATATAAGTTGAATCTGAATGGTGAAAAAAATGCGTAAACTAAAGCTTGAAAGGAGTTGGTGAACGAGAAATGATGGAGCCACTGATGTAGGACAAAGGGTGATAAAGCAAGCACGACTCAAGGTCGATAAGTTTGATGAAGGGAGATATAGTAGTGAGATCAGGAGGATTGTTGGGATCAACTTGAGGCACCTGAAATGGATCGAAGTTAGAGCACAACTGCGAGATAAGCGACTCATGACATACATAAAAATGATTGAAATGAACTTTTGAGAGACAATGTCGAGTATCGGATTGAGAGCTTCGATGGGAAAATGAGAGTAGAAAATTAGAGATGGTATTGAAATTTAGAATTCTGAACATTACATAAATAAATATCAGTTGGATTGGGTGCGTCCAAATCATAGGCTCCCTCACAGTGATAGTTTTCATTAAATAAATCATCTAACCTTCAGATGCGAGTTCTACCTCCTAATGACTTGGGCATCTGTCGATGGATAAATCTTGTCAAATGCAACTCACGACACAATTATCTAGATCCGAGTTGACTCTCCGATATCGAGCAGAGTCAAAGCTGGAGCATGCAAGCAAGTGTGGCCATCCGATCCCCATTTCTACTTTCAGGTAGATTAGTTTATCTGAAGCATCAAATGCAACCCTCAACAAAAGTATCTAGAACAAGATGCACGAGCATAACCGAAGTAGAGCACACATATGGCCATCCAATCTCCATTTCTACTTTTGATACAAGAGTTTTGTGAGAAACTCATCTATAAGTCCACTAAAAGTTCATAATCAAGCAATATGATACCTTATATCTCTTTACTCCTCCTTACTTCAAAATAAAAATTCCAATTTCTCAATTAGCATCCCAATTAATACTAATTGACTTCTAAATTCAACACCAAAACTAACCAATAAGAGAAAGGACAAACCCTAATCACAACATCCTATTATTATGTTAGACACCTAGATCTTATATACTAGAAACTCAAATCATATAGTCTACTTTAATCAGGAATCCTAATCCAGATGCCCATAATTTGTACTGTTCATCTCCCCTTTTTTTAATGGGTAACCTTGATCTCAAAAATATAAGTAGTTGTTAAATCTATTAATTGTGGAGATCCTAGGGACATGTTTCGTAACAGGGTTGGGTTAGGTTGGGTTGGAATATCCTCCTTTGAGTAACAGTTGTTTGGATAATTGGGAGGGTTGAAATGATAAATATGATGTGATATCACATTGATTGTGTTATATTAACTTTTATTATGATTATAACGTATTTATGTTATTTTTTTATTTGATTGTCATTAAAAAAATTATAACAAAGAAATTGTAGGTACATAAAACTAATTCCAACCCATGAATGCAGGGGTAAAGCTAGGATATGCCAGATTACCTCGGGTAACATTGTAATCAAACGAGCCGATAGACATATTTGGTGACTGGATTGGATTGGGTTAGAGTAACCTCCGGTGAATATTAATTGTTTGGATGGTTAGGAGAGTTGGAATGATAAATGTGATGTGATATTGATTATGTATTATATCGACTTTTAATGGTTATAATGTATTTTTTGTATTTTTTATTTGAATGTAATTAAAAAATATTATAACAAATAAATTTTTGTGCTCCATACAACTAATTTCGACCCGGGAATGCATGGATAAAGCATATGGTATGCCAAGTTACCCCAAGGTAACCTGCCAACCAAACAAGCCCTAGGTGATGAGATCTTGCATCATCTCTGTTGGACATGCGAGCCCACGGCGAGCCATTATGCAATAAATGTTATTGCGAATATCATTCCCTGATCTGAAATGAAGAATAATTAATTTGCATAATAGGTCCCTTAGTACAATTAGGGTTATGTACCATGACTATCTTAATGATCATACAACTGTTGATTCAATTATTGAATCATAGAGGCTGGTGCTTGGATGAATATCTAAAGAGTTAGATTGAGGACTCATCAAGCACCGTCAAATGATTGTTAAGATGTGATCTCCAGCCTGAGTAGGAGATGGCAATCCTTTCTCACATATGATGATATCTGACCGACCTCTTGATGCAGGTCCTCTGCATAGGAATAGAGATTCGGAGGTGTCAGATTAGTTAGGTCAAAGAGTTGACTTAACGAGATCGAGATAACCAAAGTCTTATGTCGTATGATGTCACGATATAGGCACGCATCCTCTGACAGGAGACAGATGTGTTACTATATGTCTGAGTATGTACATTTGGCAGACCAATAGGTTGATGATCTAACCAAGGTCTATACACCGGCGCGTTGGTGTGCATATAAGGGCATATGAGTAATACGATCTCTCAAAGGGATCATACATGTTCACTACTGAACCGGAAGACATGAGCTCACTCATGAGATATTGGGAAGAATCAAATTCCGTGCACGGTCATCTCGCTTTGGATGCTTGACTGAATTTATAGGTTTGATATATACTTTTTGGAAAGTATATGATCAAGACCTAGGTATGATATATGCTTTTGGAAAGTATATGACCGACACCAAATCCCAATGATTAAATGAGAAACTTACTGATAAAATCCTGAAGAAGACAGTATAAAATTGATCTTGATCTTTGGGTTGATCATAGGTCTTGCAGTATGCAGGATGTACAGGTATTGGGAATACATGAGGGTGATGTGATCATAAACGATTGTATAACCATGACGCTTCCATTCCGAGAGAGTGATGAAACAGGTCTGGATTTTAGTGACTCCTCTTAGTAGAGAAGCAATCTGATCTTGGTCCAAGTGTTGGACATTGGTGTGAATGAGATTCAGATGCAATGACAAGATTAGATTTGCGATCTTGATTTAATCAAGCATCTATGGGAGGTTCGTAAGATCTGGATTTGAGATGAGATCTCAACATCCAAGTCACTATATGTGGAACAATACAATCGCCCTGTCCTTATCTCCAAGTATCTGCAGAGAAAGCACATTATTCTTGAAGGGGTTGAAGAATAATTCATTTGATGAACTACATATCCAAGCAAGAAGGTCTTGATGATTAAATGAGATTTAATTATCAAGCATAATATGAGTGAGATTCATAGTGTGAGAATAATTATCCAAGATAATTAAATGGGAAATGGGATTTAATTATCAAGGATTAGAGAATGTGGATAATACTATCCATAATGTTTGTGTATTATAAATATGATTTATAATATACATATATTGAAGAGAGAGAGAATTTTTCGTAAATGGCATTTGTTAATTATTAATGTGGATTGGATTCACATTAATTAGTTAATTGGAAATGTAATTTACAAATTAGTTTGGATTGTGAATATGATTCACATATTTTCAATGGCATGATTGAGATATTCATTAATTAATTGGGAATTAATTTGGTGGATAATTTTGCAATAGATATACACTAATTAATTGGGAATTAATTTGGTGGATAATATTGCTAACAAATAAGAGATAATTGTATTAAATAAAAAGGGATGGATAATAAACCACCAAATGAGGTGGCGTCACCCATGACTTGGTCATGGGTGACCACCCATCTATTTAGGGTGAATTATCTTCTCATTTTTATTATTATCCTATTATCTTGTGTTAATTAATTGATGTTAAATTAAATTGTGTTGATAATGTTGCAACATATATTTAATTTAAATATAAATGAATGTTGTTGGTTTTTAACCAACAACAATCTTGGCCATTGATTTATACATAGACCAACCATGGCCGTTGGATCTATGTGTCCCATGGATTGGGATCCATTGGATCCTAAGTTAGTATAAAAGGAGGGCAACCTAGCCTTTCAAGGTACATTATTTTAGATTTGTAGAAGCCTACTACTCTCTCTCTCTCATATTCTCGTACTCTCTCTTTCTCTCCTCCAAAAGGTGGCCGTCCATCTTGTGTTGAGAAAGGAAGACTCTTGCCTTCGCCTTCGACGACTCGAGGATCTCCTTCTTCTTTGGAGCTGCTTGCTCTAAAGGAAGACGACGGATTTCGTTTGACGAAATCAGGGGATTCATTGCTTGGATCTTCATCGAGGATTGCGGGAGGAACGCGTCTCATCATCGCGCCCGCAAGTGCGTTCTTCGTGGATCGGACTTAAGACAGGAGGATCTCTCGTTGGGATCTCACGATTACAACCACGCTCTAAGAGGTATTCCTTATACTTTGTGGTTTGATGAAACAATTCGAGAAATGTTCTCGTGATCATGTGGTTTCATCATCAGATTAAAAATTTTAATTTCCACCGCATCTTGCGACTAATGCAACTAGTTGCCCCGCTCGCATACGATGCGATCAACACGCTTCTGTGATGCGCTTAAGGATTCTCAATATCCTTAAAGTTGTATCAGAGCCTTAGGTCGAATAAGGTTTTAAATAAGATCCATAGACCTAGGACGACTTGGATTTGAAAGGGTCGCGAAAGTTTTGTCGCATTTCAATTTTCGCACCTCTGTCTAATTGAATTTTTCAGTACTGTTTAAATTGTTTAAACACGAAATTTACAATTGGATTTTGTTCCCCATTAAATAAGGAAACCATAGAATTTGAGTTTACGAAATTTGGATTTCATTTGCTCAGAATATGGCCTTTTGAATATGCATATTATTCACTGTTGCGGGAACAACAGATCTAAACGTGATTAATGAGTTAATTACTGTTTTGATATTCCTCGAAATGCGTGAATCATCACTTGAGTTCTTTAATAAATCAAATTGACAATCTTAGGAAACTGATTTTGTAATTTTTAGATTTAAATTGATCCAGATAAGTTAATTTTGGTGATTGGGGGTCATTGCTGGAAATTGACATCTTTTGATCATGAACCTTGTGATAAGTCATTCAAATATGATGATGAAAATTAATGGTTAATTTTCTGAAATAATTAGTAATAAATATTTGTGAAATATTTAAAGAAATAATTATTTCATTGAATGACATTTGCCTAACCGTAATGCTAAGATAGTTGATCTTGATCATTGGTTGATATGAATTCATCAACAAACATTGATTTCATGAAAAACCTTAGTTTATCCTACAATAGTTGTAGGACAACTTTTACATGAAAAACCCTTTTGCTTGAATAGGATTGGGGATATGTTTAGGAAATCTCCTTATAATATAATCAAAATTGTTTTGATGTATATTATATGGTATAATTTCGGTTGAAAAACCGATGAACATCTCAAAGTACATGATGATCTATCTGGCATTATATCCTTTCCTGAAGTTGATATGGTGCCTAGTCGGAGAGCATTGGGGTCGCGGGTTGCAACGTATGTGGTCCGTCCTACTCTTGTCGGTATTGGCCATGACGGCGGGTAGGGACTCGATAATGCCGGAGAAGTCAAATTGTATTTTTCTAATTATTAAATACGAATAATACATACTTTGAGATTATACCTACTATTCAAGTAATAATCAAGTTTGTTGATTGGTATTTGGATCGATAATTAATTTAATGTGATTAAATTGATTATATCTAATTAAAAACACTCTATTACGAATAGATGTGTATTTCCCTTGGAAGAATTAATTATGTGAATATGATTCACAATAATTAATTATGACAATTTGAATATGAGGTGGAGGATCACATAAGTGACATCCATGGTTGATGAACGTAAAATTCGCCTCTTTAATAAATATAAATAATGCTGTAGTACAGGAGGCGAATTTTGTTCAGCAAAAACCACAGACTTTGAAGGTTGTGGATTATTTTTACTTGGCAAGTCTACCAAGGTCGAACAGAGGGATACGGCTGCCTAATCCGAATATTGAATCTTGATTCATGAAGTTCACTGCGATTTAATCTCACTTTCAGGTCCATATGCAAATTATCAAGCACTATGATATTTTCAAGGCAATGCAAAGTGATGTTATGATGCATGTATTTTTATTGGTTTTATGCAAATATAAAGTGATGCATGAAATACGAATGCAAGAGAATAATAAAGCCTACAATTATACCCTAAAAATTATGAGCAACAACATAGAAATGAAATCAGTGTCATATTAATCATAACATTAAAAAGCGGTCATCGGACCAAAGTCAGACAAGGAGAGTAGAGTCCCAATATTTGCACATGAAAATTTACTTCATTTAAAACAGGAGCAAATGAGACAAATAAGTATGCTAAGATGAAGAGGACAAAACAAGGATCAAAACGACACTAAGATCATGCAATTTGGACCTACTATGCTCAAGTTATGCTAAAAACAGTGCAAGGGCATAATTGTAATAAAAATGCAATGAAATAAAGGGATAAATATTGCATTTAGGTCCCTAGAGGGACCTAAATGCAAATACCAAAAACCGCCAGGACATTTTGTAATTTCTCCATTTGCGCACAGGGGCCTTTCTGCAATTATTCAAATTCTGGAGGGCTTCCCTGTAAAATACCCAGGCACGCACGTAAGGCACGTGCCTGGGGACCTGTATGCAACTACCATAAACCATAGGGTCTTTCGTGCAAATTACCCAGCACCTCACGTGCTCTGCACGTGAGGGGCTAGGCTCGGGTCAGCCCTCAGCTTCGGTCCACATGGCACTATCTGGTGGTACAGCTCTTGGCTCGGATGACCTGAGCCTGTAGTTCGGGGAAGAGGCTCGGGTCCACTACGTGGCGTCCTCTTGACCGTCCGATCCTGATGATCGGACGGTACCTGTAGCTCCTTCCTCCTCGGCTGCTCACCGGAGGAGGCGGGGCTCCGGCGGGGTAGACAGTGCTCCTCCACACGCCAGTCGCCCGCCTGATGATCGGCGAGGGTCACTGGGGTGCTGGCGAAGGCGGTGGAACTCCGGCGAGGCTCCAGGCATGGTCAGAACGTGAAGTCGACGAGCTTTTGCCGGAGGCCATGAGCTCGAAGATGCTCCGATGAGAAATCCGGCTATTGAAGATACCTGCAGGGGGTTAGCGATAGCCGAAGCGTGCGAGTGAGTGAGTGAGAGTGGAGTGAGGTGAGGAGCCATCGGAGATGGAGAAGGCGGTGGCTCAGTTGGATTCCTCCGCCGTGAAGGCGGAGAAGTTGGGTCGAAATGTGAGGGGGTTCTGGAGGAAGGAGGAGATGGGGCGGAGATGTAGGTGGTCGGGCGGAGCTGATGACGAGGTCAGATGAAGATGATGGTGGCTGTAGGTGACGGGGTAATTCGGAAAAAGTCAAGAAGAAGCACGGAGGGAGAGGTCCTCATCAGGGAGGGGAACCCGGTGGCGGAGATTGCTTGGGATGAGGCTCGGAGGAGCCCCGGGGTCGTTGCCCAGCTGGTCAGCAAGCCAGCGAGCTCGGCGGAGCTTGGGAGCGTCCGCTACTCGACGGCGGAGCACCGAGGGTCGACACCGGCGAGTACCCATCGTCGCCTCGACGTTCCGCCCCTCCGCTGTCACCGGAGGGGCGGAGGAGGCTAGGGTAAGGGCCAAGAATGGTGGACGAGGGTATCCGGTGACGGGGGTGAGGGTTTTATAGGTGGAGAAGGTTGGACGTTACAGAGGAGCGGAGTGATTTTGATTGAGGTGTTAATGGAGAGGGGGGTAACGGCGAGGGAAGTGGATGGTGGCGCGAGGAAGGCGGAAGTACGGGCTGCGAGAGGGGAGGCGTTACAGGCAGGAGAGGTGGTCAGAGATGGTGGCTATAAATGGTAGGGGGAGCTGGGTCGGCTAGGGGTAACGGCTGAGGAAGGGGGGTTACAGAGGTAGACGAAGGCGGAGGACCGTTGGATCTGATGATCCAACGGTTGGGATGGGGTTGTGAGCGGAAGGCTACGATCAGATCCTTGGGATCTGATCGTGTGGCTAGGAGATAGGCGAGGGCGAGCGGTTGGGATTTGAAGGATGTGGGGTGATCTAACGGTGAGTGATTGAGAGGCGACGTGGCACGTTAAGGGGCGTCGGATGAAAAGAAGATCGGAGGGCTGAGATATAGGCGGGAGGTAGCGGCCAAGATCAGTTCAAGGGGACGATCGGGCGGCTGGGAATGGAGCGGCGGTGGACGGTGGAGATGGAAGTGGAGGCGGGTGGATCCAACCGTCCAGGAGGGTGCCGCGTGGCAGAAGGGGAAGCGAGCCACGTGGCCGGCCCAGGGGGCGCCACGTGGCCCAATCAGAATAAATCAGAGAATAATTATAAAGAAAAATAGAAAAGAAATAGTTAGGGGCTGAATTAGGAAAAAGTCAAAACATGAAAGTTGCTCGTCTCGATGAGATCTACAATTTTTATGTTGGTCAAAAAGCCAAAAGAGGTCATTTGTACAAAAGCTATTTTTGGGGGTATTTTTAAGGGGATAAAAACACCGATTTTGTGGTTTTGAGTTATTTTTGTATTTTTTAGTGGTTTTAAAGGTCAGTGAATTATAGACAAAGTATCTACCTAATTTTTAGGAGTTTTTGAGTGATAAAATAATTACAAAAAAATAAGGGCAATTAAATACAAATAATTATAGGTTAATTATACACAATATAGTACAAGATAAAATCAAAGAATTAAAGGTGATTTTATTGGATTAATTAAGACAGGGGTTTTAATAGAGAGTTTTTAGCATGATGAATACGAGATTCATCATACCCCTATACTTAAACCATGCTCGTCCTCGAGCATCTAAAGAATGAAGGAGTCGGATTAATTCCTGACCGTGCGCGTGAAATTTACAAGGCTTGATCTTTCAAAGACTCTTGACCTAAGTAATCCTAAAATTCCAGGTTTATCCAAGCCTTAGTCAGAAGGAATCCAACTTCTCTGATTATCAGACTCTCTTTTTGTACATATAATATAAGGATATGACATTTAGTGTACTGCATTTCATGAGAGCAAAGTCGATACATCACCCAACGTTCCAGTCCCAAAGATTCTCCTCTAGACCTAATCCTCAATACTAGGGAATAAGTAGGTTCTTGCTTCAGTCCACCGTCTCATTAGTTTGTCAGACTTTGAAATGTTGATGGACGGCCAGATGATGGAGGTACTGGGATTGTGTCTAATTTTCTCACCCTCACATTGGAACAAGGGGCCTCTCGAGTGCCTTTTACTCAACACATGTAAATTATTATTATTTTGTTGATCAATGTGTCCGTCAAGAGAGTTGAAGTCGTCTGCACTTGTTTTTCTCGGAATACACTGGGGTGTGTCTCTTTTGAGTATCTAAGATACCTTCGACGCCCAGACTTGTAGCATTTACGATGCAGAGCCCTTTTTCGGTGTCAGCCCGACTCATGGTCCTGATTAGCGCTTGGTCCAAGTGGACATTTCGAAAATGTTTGGGAGCGCTCGCCATTGGTGGAAGCTCATTTATAATCTGACTTTGATGATTGAGCTTTTTCTTTGACATTTCATTTCTTTTGTTGGCTAGCTCCACTGCTTTTACCAAGAGATTGGCGCACACTGATCAACAAATTCCTTTAAGTTTCATCACACCCTGGCACTTTTAGGTAAATATCAAAGAGATAGCATATGAATCTTGTTCACATACTGGCTAGGGTTTTGCTGACACTCAGGTTTTCTGAAGCCTTCATTAGCTTTATCCCATCCTCGAATATCATTAGATCGGGTCTAAACTCGTTTCTCTGGTCCTAGTTCCTCAAGTGATATCTCATCTCAGCTCATCAATCATGCTGTTGTGGAAGTGACTGTGCTGATCATATTTTCTTGAAGGTAGAGATGAAGAGTGCAATATAGCACTCAAATCTTTCAAATCAGAGGAGTGTGGATATTTAAGTCATGAAAACCCTAATGACCAAGGTATGTTAACTCAGACTCTCAAGATTCTAGAGATCCAGTGTCCTCAAAATACTCAAGCCTTGCGTGAGTGTGAATGTGTCAGGAATACACCAACTCCATGGGTTAAAGAATTTTTGTTTGATTTTTATATTTTGCAAATTTTTATGGGTTTTAATTTTTTTTGGGAGAGACAATGACTGACCCAGGCTCAAATAAATAAAAGTATCCACTCTCAGCCAGTATGGGTGTAAGTGCGGGTCGAGACCCGTGATCCTTAAGGACAGTGCCATATGCGGTGTCCTTTAAACCACCCACTCTGCTAAGGGAGACCGAGGTTCCCTCACTGAAAATGTCTACTAAGCCTAGTAGTCAGAGTCAAATCTTGAGAAACGTTTTTAATTTTTCAAATTTTTTTTTGAAAAGGGTTATTTATAAAGATTAATCCCTCAATTTTTAAGAAAACTTTTTTTACAAGGTTTTTACAAAACTCAGTTCATAGGTTTACCAAAACCCAGCCCGAAAAAATAAAATTTTAAAAAGTTTTAAAAACGCGAGCTAAGGCTAAAGTAATATACAATAATATACGGTATACCCCCCTATACTTAAAATTTGCTATGTCCTCATAGCATAAGTGCCATGAAGCCAATGCTCGGTTTAAGTACAGGGTGATATAGCGGAACTGAGGAGGAGGGTCCCCCTATACTTAGGCCAAACTCGGCCTAAGCACAAGAAGACCGAACGAGGGAGGGATGAATAGGCAGGTCCCCCCTATACTTAGGCTACAAATAGCCTAAGTAAGATCTGCGTTAGGGGGGGGGGGTTCTATGATACAAGGGTGAGGGGGAGAGGGTTCTTGGAAAATAGATACACACAGAGAGAGAGAGAGAGTGTGTGTGTGTGAGTGAAATATACAGGGGAAGGGTGGGGGTGAGTATGTGCATGTGCAGTGTAGGTGTGTGGGGGGGGGGGGGAATTTTTTGTTGAGTACAATATGCAAGACTGAAAATAAATATGCAGATGCAATGTTTTTTTTACAACATGCAATGCTATTTGACTGATAAAAATCCTAGAATTTCTTCACGGCTTCTTTTGCGGCCTCTTTAGCGGAAGCTCCCAACTTCGCGCCTCCATGACGATCAGGCGTCCCCGATTTTCATGGGCCCTGCCACAAAAGAGAAAAGTTAGAATCTCAAAGAAATTAAATCAGCAAGTAATGTGCAAAGAAATGATGCATGAGATGAGGACCAAATTTTTTAAATTATTTTAAAAAAATCAAAATCCAAAAATTAAGCAAAGCCGTATCCCCGGCAACGGCGCCATTTGATGAACGTAAAATTCGCCTCTTTAATAAATATAAATAATGCTGTAGTACAGGAGGTGAATTTTGTTCAGCAAAAACCACAGACTTTGAAGGTTGTTGATTATTTTTACTTGGCAAGTCTACCAAGGTCGAACACAGGGACACGGCTGCCTAATCCGAATATTGAATCTTGATTCATGAAGTTCACTGCGATTTAATCTCACTTTCAGGTGCATATGCAAATTATGAAGCACTATGATATTTTCAAGGCAATGCAAAGTGATGTTATGATGCGTGTATTTTTATTGGTTTTTATGCAAATATAAAGTGATGCATGAAATACGAATGCAAGAGAATAATAAAGCCTACAATTATACCCTAAAAATTATGAGCAACAACATAGAAATGAAATCAGTGTCATATTAATCATAACATTAAAAAGCGGTCATCGGACCAAAGCCAGACAAGGAGAGTAGAGTCCCAATATTTGCACATGAAAATTTACTTCATTTAAAACAGGAGCAAATGAGACAAATAAGTACGCTAAGATGAAGAGGACAAAATAAGGATCAAAACGACACTAAGATCATGCAATTTGGACCTACTATGCTCAAGTTATGCTAAAAACAGTGCAAGGGCATAATTGTAATAAAAATGCAATGAAATAAAGGGATAAATATTGCATTTAGGTCCCTGGAGGGACCTAAATGCAAATACCAAAAACCGCCTGGCCATTTTGTAATTTCTCCATTTGCGCGCAGGGGCCTTTCTGCAATTATTCAAATTATGGAGGGCTTCCCTATAAAATACCCAGGCACACACGTGAGGCACGTGCCTGGGGACCTGTATGCAATTACCATAACCACAAGGTCTTTCATGCAAATTACCCAGCACCTCACGTGCTCTGCACGTGAGGGGCTAGGCTCGGGTCAGCCCTCAGCTTCGGTCCACGTGGCACTATCTGGTGGTACGGCTCTTGGCTCGGATGACCCGAGCCTGTAGTTCGGGGAAGAGGCTCGGGTGCACCACGTGGCGTCCTCTTGACCGTCCGATCCTGATGATCGGACGGTACCTGTAGCTCCTTCCTCCTCGGCTGCTCACCAGAGGAGGCGGGGCTCCGGCGGGGTAGACAGAGCTCCTCCACACGCCAGTCGACCGCCTGATGATCGACGAGGATCACTGGGGTGCTGGCGAAGGCGGTGGAACTCCGGCGAGGCTCCAGGCATGGTCAGAACGTGAAGTCGACGAGCTTTTGCCGGAGGCCATGAGCTCGAAGATGCTCCGATGAGAAATCCGGCTATTGAAGATACCTGCAGGGGGTTAGCGATAGCCGAAGCGTGCGAGTGAGTGAGTGAGAGTGGAGTGAGGTGAGGAGCCGTCGGAGATGGAGAAGGCGGTGGCTCAGTTGGATTCCTCCGCCGTGAAGGCGGAGAAGTTGGGTCGAAATGTGAGGGGGTTCTGGAGGAAGGAGGAGATGGGGCGGAGATGTAGGTGGTCGGGCGGAGCTGATGACGAGGTCAGATGAAGATGATGGTGGCTGTAGGTGACGGGGTAATTCGGAAAAAGTCAAGAAGAAGCACGGAGGGAGAGGTCTTCATCGGGGAGGGGAACCCGGTGGCGGAGATTGCTTGGGATGAGGCTCGGAGGAGCCCCGGGGTCGTTGCCCAGCTGGTCAGCAAGCCAGCGAGCTCGGCGGAGCTTGGGAGCGTCCGCTACTCGGCGGCGGAGCACCGAGGGTCGACACCGGCGAGTACCCATCGTCGCCTCGACGTTCCGCCCCTCCGCTGTCACCGGAGGGGCGGAGGAGGCTAGGGTAAAAGCCAAGAATGGTGGACGAGGGTATCCGGTGACGGGGTGAGGGTTTTATAGGTGAAGAAGGTTGGACGTTACAGAGGAGCGGAGTGATTTTGATTGAGATGTTAATGGAGAGGGGGTAACGGCGAGGGAAGTGGATGGTGGCGCGAGGAAGGCGGAAGTACGGGCTGCGAGAGGGAGGCGTTACAGGCAGGAGAGGTGGTCAGAGATGGTGGCTATAAATGGAAGGGGGAGCTGGGTCGGCTAGGGGTAACGGCTGAGGAAGGGGGGTTACAGAGGTAGACGAAGGCGGAGGACCGTTGGATCTGATGATCCAACGGTTGGGATGGGGTTGTGAGCGGAAGGCTACGATCAGATCCTTGGGATCTGATCGTGTGGCTAGGAGATAGGCGAGGGCGAGCGGTTGGGATTTGAAGGATGTGGGGTGATCTAACGGTGAGTGATTGAGAGGCGACGTGGCACGTTAAGGGGCGTCGGATGAAAAGAAGATCGGAGGGCTGAGATATAGGCGGGAGGTAGCGGCCAAGATCAGTTCAAGGGGACGATCGGGCGGCTGGGAATGGAGCGGCGGTGGACGGCGGAGATGGAAGTGGAGGCGGGTGGATCCAACCGTCCAGGAGGGTGCCGCGTGGCAGAAGGGGAAGCGGGCCACGTGGCCGGCCCAGGGGGCGCCACGTGGCCCAATCAGAATAAATCAGAGAATAATTATAAAGAAAAATAGAAAAGAAATAGTTAGGGGCCGAATTAGGAAAAAGTCAAAACATGAAAGTTGCTCGTCTCGATGAGATCTACAATTTTCATGTTGGTCAAAAAGCCAAAAGAGGTCATTTGTACAAAAGCTATTTTTGGGGGTATTTTTAAGGGGATAAAAACACCGATTTTGTGGTTTTGAGTTGTTTTTGTATTTTTTAGTGGTTTTAAAGGTCAGTGAATTATAGACAAAGTGTCTACCTAATTTTTAGGGGTTTTTGAGTGATAAAATAATTACAAAAAATAAGGGCAATTAAATACAAATAATTATAGGTTAATTATACACAATATAGTACAAGATAAAATCAAAGAATTAAAGGTGATTTTATTGGATTAATTAAGACAGGGGTTTTAATAGAGAGTTTTTAGCATGATGAATACGAGATTCATCAATGGTCTCCCGTCAAGGCAAAGGATTCCGTCGCCAGATGTTGTATATAGGAGATGCCTGTCCGAAGTGACAGATCCTGTATATGATTTATTTGGATCGGGTTCTTTGCTTCTCGAAAGAGTAATGCCATATATGTAGTGACCCCAATATCGGATCCTTATATTATTGGGGCGATATTGGATTGCATATAGCGAGTATTAAGCCTGTTGACGGTTGGTTCAATTAATGACGGGTCAACATCATATTAGGGGTGATGGGCCTGGGTGTTAAAGACCGTATTGGGAAATGCAAGTTGGACTTGCAAGGCGGAATGTGTTCCCGCTTCTTTTTATCGGAGTCGCAGGTTCTCATATTATTAGGATGTGACGAAGATAGGAAAGTAGATCTCAAATCTTGCTAGAGATATAACGGTAAGAATATCTCTTACATTGAAAGTGATTAAGGGAATGAACTTTCATTGTTGACAAGGCAAGACAACTTTGATATGAAAATTCCAAAATCAAAGTAAAATATGTATATATGTTATATATACCCTTATGCAAATTTCTTATTTCAGATAATCCTTCATTAAACCCACTCAATGTTATACTCAATGATAACCAGTAAAAATATCATGGATTGGACTCATGATCCAGATATTGTACTTGCAATTGGACAGGACACATAATGTATGTGGTTGCAGTGTGCAAGTTCCCTCAACATAATGAGGAATGACAATTAAATAAGACAATAAGGCACCACCTTAGGGTTTGTATGTCTCTATAGTCTTGATCTTTCATCGAGTGTACTTTGGAAGTGACATGTCGATGATGATCGCAATTAATCCTTATAAAATCTAAGAAGATGTTCTGGCATATATATGTGCTCTAGACATTTCATCATGAGTGACATGATTCTCTGCATTATGCAGAATAGTAGCTCGAAAGAGATGATGTATTCAAAATGTTTAAATACCTACCTGAACCTAAGTCTATAAGAGTTAAGATGTATGTAGATATGGTGAGTGTCATCATTCTACTATCTATACTCAAGCCATTCATGAAGCTTCATATTAATCATTTTGTATGAATTTAATGAAGCATGTATAAATGTTGAAGTGCTCTTGTATTGAAATCTTTTGAATTCAACATAAGAGATTCTTTGTCTTGAACAATGGTTGTTTATAGATAAAGAGAGCACAATGGAAGCGTGGGTCGGACCCATGTGAAGAAGGAAAGTCAAAGAGTTGATTGTACTTTTATGACTTCCATATGACATCCAAAGAGTTGGATGAATGCCAATACTGCAATAAGTTGATGTGTTGATAGTATGACTATCAAGTCTGTCTAAAATCCTTAGTGAAGGACTTAGATAGAGCATCAGAATAATCTACATATAATCATTGACTTTGACTTACTTATGTCATAAGATGAAGTCTGATAATTGTATCCCAATCTTCTAATGACATTTGCAATTGGTTGCATATATATTATAAGATTATAAATTTGATCTTAAGGTTTAATAGTCATCTACATGGATATTGATGTAATTGTTGCAACAATCTCTGTTGGATAGATGGACTTCATATTCTCAGTGGGAGAGCCCTTAGTCTTAGAGAATATCTCTATGACCTAGATATTAGAATAACCTCATTGTTTGTTTCTAAATGTTGGAAATAAACATGAATTCTGAGATAGAACTATCATAAAGAGTTATGATGGATATATTTCATATAGTAATCTAACATCTACTGGACTCCACAAAATTAGAAAAATTAATGAGTGGTTCATTAAGATTTCTAATATTGAAAATTAAACCTTGATAGATCAATAGGAGGATGAAGATCATTTGACAATGATATGGCATCAAGTCTTGGACATATGTCTGCTGATGAGATCAACAGACTAGTGAGATATGAAACTTTAGAATTTCTAAAAAATTCAAATCTTACATACTTATGAATATTGTATTCAAAGTAAAATGTCCAATACACCCTTCTCTTAGGAAAGGTGCAAGATGTCAATGTATTCGGGATCTCATACATATTGATGTATGTGGATCATCTATATCATAGTGAACATTATGGATATGTGATATCTATTGATGATTATGCATGATATGAGATTTCTTCTCTTCACCTAAGAAACCTTTGAAATGTTCAAAGATTTCACAATTTTGGTTTAGAACCAAAGTTTGAAGGAAGATTAAATGAATTTTATCTAACCAAGGTAGCAAGTACCTATTAGATGAATTCAAAGAATACCTTATGAAGATATGAATATCATTTCTATCTCAATCCTCCAAACACACCTGAATTCAATAGAGTTGTAGGGTGATACAATTGGATCATGTGTGACATGATTTGATCAATGATGAATTTTAGCACAATTATCCCTTAGTTTCCAAGTATATATGTGTAGTAGAGACTACAATATATATCCTTAATAAGGTTCCATGCATGTAAGCTGGAATCTAGCACTTAAGAGTGCTACTTCATTAGGATAGTAAAGGATGGTATTGGATACCTACTTTATAACCCTCAGATTCTTAAAAGATCCCATCTCTGAGAATGTGATTCTTAGAGGATGACTCTCTTGAGAATCAAGATGAAATAAAGTGTAGGAACTCATCTAATCTTGAGAAGATGATGAGGCTCCTGAAATCAGAAACTAAAAGGGACAATTAAAAAAATGAAGCACTAATACCTCTTCAAATAAGTTTGAGGATGTATTCCATGTGTCAGTTAAGTCTGACATTGATCGGACTTCATGTGATGAAGCTCTTGAGGATCATGACATGAAAAGATGGATATTAGCAATAAAGTCTAAAGTAGACTTCATATACAAAGTATTGTATATGGACCCTCGAGGATCCACCTATAAGGGTTAGACCCATTAAGGTGTAAATGGATCTTCAAGAGAAGAGGGAACCTGATGAGAAGGTAGAGACCTTCAAAGCACGGTACATAGCCATGAGCTACACACCGTAAGAGAAGACATTGCTTGCAATGAAACTTGCTCTTTTGAAACCATGCTTGAAATCATCGGAATATTGCTAACCCTAGCTACACAACTTGACTGTTGCATCTTTAAGATGTAAGTCAAGATTGCATTCCTCTAAGAATACCTCTCTGAGGATATTCACATGAAGTAGCCCCAGGGCTTCATGGTTGGGGAAAGTAAGGTGTGAAAGCTAAAGAAATCCATCTGTGGACTCAAATAAGCTTCTTGAAGATGGAACATAAGATTTGATGAAATTATAAATGTTATGATTTCAGATAGAATCTTGATGAACCATGTGAAGCTTAGTGGGAGTGCCATTGTGTTCATCGTGCTTAATGTAGATAATATCCTAATTATTTTAAAATGATATAAGGATGATAATAAGTATTTTATGATCTGGCTATTCCATACCTTGAGATATGATCTCAAAAGATGCCTCTTGGATCTTAGTTCTGAAGGTATTCAGAAGAAAAGAGGGTATTGTGACTGTCACATTTGTAGTACACCTTGGACATGTTCCATTTTTTTTGGAAATTCCAAGAAAGGCATCCTTCCCTCAAAATTTGGTACTGACCTATCTAAAGGGATAACACCTCAAAGAGTTGAGGAAGTAAATGATGGAACTGCTTGCACTTGTGCATCAGTTACGAGAAGCTAAGTGTATGCTAAATGTGTACAAAAGCCAGATATCTGCCATGCAGTGGGAGTAGTAAAGTGTTGCTAATCCTACTATGGAGAGAAAACACTTGATTGCAGTAATAACAAAATCTTCATAGATGACAAGATTTTTTGAGATAGTGATCTCAAAGTCATATCTTCAAAAGCTTAAGACTTTATAGATAGAGATCTAAAAGGTTTTAACTGTGAATACCTTAAGAGATAGTGATATCCAAGAATAAGGATATTCTGACAAGGATTATGGAAATACTGGTTATAATAATTTTTGAGCTATAGTGTCAAGAACGCTATGACTGACAAGATTGAGTATTGGTTGCATTGAAGATGCGAGCACTGTTACTGGGGATATGCAAGTGCCATAAAAGGACTTGGCGTAGTCTCACGGGAACAGAGTGACTGATCAACTTACCTAGCTATTTCTAAATAACCTATAATTGTCACATGAATATGGGTTTAAATGATTAGCCCATTAATGTCTCTTTGGGCTAGTGGGAGATTGTTGGACATGTGAGCCCACGACGAGTCATTATACAATAAATGTTATTGCGAATATCATTCCCTGATCTGAAATGAAGAATAATTAATTTGCATAATAGGTCCCTTAGTACAATTAGGATTATGTACCATGGCATCTTAATGATCATACAGCTGTTGATTCAATTATTGAATCATAGAGGCTGGTGCTTGGATGAATATCTAAAGAGTTAGATTGATGACTCATCAAGCACCATCAAATGATTGTTAAGATGTGATCTCCAGCCTGAGTAGGAGATGGCAATCCTTTCTCACATAGGTTGATATCTGATCGACCTCTTGATGCAGGTCCTCTGCATAGGAATAGAGATTCGGAGGTGTCAGATTAGTTAGGTCAAAGAGTTGACTTAACGAGATCGAGATAACCAAAGTCCTATGTCATATGCTTTCACGATATATGCACGCATCCTCTGACCGGAGACAGATGTGTTACTATATGTCTGAGTATGCACATTTAGCAGACCAATACGTTGATGACCTAACCAAGGTCTATACACCGGCGCGTTAGTGTGCATATAAGGGCATATGAGTAATACGATCTCTCAAAGGGATCATACAGGTTCACTACTGAATCGGAAGACATGAGCTCAATCATGAGATATTGAGAAGATTCAAATTCCGTGCACGGTCGTCTCGCTTTGGAAGCTTGACTGAATTTATAGGTTTGATATATACTTTTGGAAAGTATATGATCAAGACCTAGGTATGATATATGCTTTTGGAATGTATATGATTGATACCAAATCCCAATGATCAAATGAGAAACTTACTGATAAAACCCTGAAGAAGACAGTATAAAATTGATCTTGATCTTCGGGTTGATCATAGGTCTTCCAGTATGCAGGATGTACAGGTATCGGGAATACCTGAGGGTGATGTGATCATAAACGATTGTATAACCATGACGCTTCCATTCCGAGGGAGTGATGAAACAGGTCTGGATTTTAGTGACTCCTCTCGGTAGAGAAGCAATCTGATCTTGGTCCAAGTGTTGGACATTGGTGTGAATGAGATTCAGATGCTATGACAAGATTAGAGTTGCGGTATTGATTTAATCAAGCATCTATGGGAGGTTCGTAAGATCTGGATTTGAGATGAGATCTCAACATCCAAGTCACTATACGTGGAACAATACAATCACCATGTCCTTATCTCCAAGTATCTGCGGAGAAAGCACATTATTCTTGAAGGGGTTCAAGAATAATTCATTTGATGAACTACATATCCAGGCAAGAAGGAGTTGATGATTAAATGAGATTTAATTATCAAGCATAATATGAATGAGATTCATATTGTGAGAATAATTATCCAAGATAATTAAATGGGATTTAATTATCAAGGATTAGAGAATGTGGATAATACCATCCATAATATTTGTATATTATAAATATGATTTATAATATACATATATTGAAGAGAGAGAATTTTTCGTAAATGACATTTGTTAATTATTAATGTGGATCGGATTCACATTAATTAGTTAATTGGAAATGTAATTTACAAATTAGTTTGGGTTGTGAAAGTGATTCACATATTTTCAATGGCATGATTGAAATATTCATTAATTAATTGGGAATTAATTTGGTGGATAATTTTGCAATAGATATACACTAATTAATTGAGAATTAATTTGGTGGATAGTATTGCTAACAAATAAGAGATAATTGGATTAAATAAAAAGGGATGGATAATACACCACCAAATGAGGTGGCGTCACCCATGACTTGGTCATCTCATTTTTATTACTATCCTATTATCTTGTGTTAATTAATTTATGTTAAATTAAATTGTAATGTCGCAACATATATTTAATTTAAATATAAATTAATGTTGTTGGTTTTTAACCAACAACAATCTTGGCCATTGATTTATACATAGACCAACCATGGCCGTTGGATCTATGTGTCCCATGGATTGGGATCCATTGGATCCTAAATTAATATAAAAGGAGGGCTAACCTAGCCTTTCAAGGTACATTATTTTAGAGTTGTAGAAGCCTACTACTCTCTCTCTCTCTCTCTCTCATATTCTCGCCCTCTCTCTTTCTCTCCTCCAAAAGGTGGTCGTCCATCTTGTGTTGAGAAAGGAAGACTCTCGCCTTCGCCTTCGACGACTCGAGGATCTCCTTCTTCTTTGGGTCTGCTTGTTCTAAAGGAAGATGCCAGATTTCGTTTGATGAAATCAGGGGATTCATTGCTTGGATCTTCATCGAGGATTGCGGGAGGAACACGTCTCATCATCGCGCCCGCAAGTGCGTTCTTCGTGGATCGGACTTAAGACAGGAGGATCTCTCGTTGGGATCTCACGATTACAACCACGCTCCAAGAGGTATTCCTTATACTTTGTGGTTTGATGAAACGATTCGAGAAATGTTCTCGTGATCATGTGGTTTCATCATTAGATTAAAAATTTTAATTTCCGTCGCATCTTGCGACTAGTGCGACTAGTCGCCCCGATTGCATACGATGCGATCAACACGCTTCCGTGATGCGCTTAAGGATTCTCAATATCCTTAAAATCTCAACCTAGCTAAACCTAAAAGTCACAAAGAGGCATAGTTGATTGTTACTTTAAGCCTTCTCACTTCTGACAAATATGGATGCTTGATGTCTTGGATAAAATTTGGAATATCAATGAAGATATCTTTGAAAGCAAGGTTTCATCTAGCTTTCCAAATGAACTACAAGGTTGAGACGATGTAAGATTTCAACACCTAGGACTCGTTTGGTTGGTAGGTTACCTCGAGGTAACTTGGCATACCATATATTCTATCCATGCATTCCTGGGTTGGAATTAGTTATGGACCACAAAAATTCCTTTGGTATAATATTTTTTAAATACATTCAAATAAAAAAATATAAAAATATGTTATAACCATTAAAAGTTAATATAACATATAATCAATATCACATCACATTTATCATTCCAACTCTCCTAACCATCCAAACAACTAATATTCACGGAAGGTTACTCTAACCCAACCCAGTTACCAAACATGCTCCTCGGCTCGTTTGATTGCAAGGTTACCCGAGGTAATCTGGCATATCCCCAACTACACCCCTGCATCCATATTGGCATTCTTTTAGATGAGTAATCTTTACTTTCTTTTATATTCTCTTTATCTGTGCATTGCAAAATTTGTAGCTAAACCTAAAAGACACAAAGAGACATGGTTGATTGTTACTTTGAGGCTTTCTCACTTCTGATTACACATTCTAGGTGGGCTCATAATCTTTTCAAAGGAACTTTTCCCTTTAACATTTATCATTCCAACTCTCCTAACCATCCAAACAACTAATATTCACGGAAGGTTACTCTAACCCAACCCAGTTACCAAACATGCTCCTTGGCTCGTTTGATTGCAAGGTTACCCGAGGTAATCTGGCATATCCCCAACTCTACCCCTGCATCCATATTGGCATTCTTTTATATAAGTAATCTTTACTTTCTTTGATATTCTCTTTATCTGAGCATTGCAAAATTAGTAGCTAAACCTAAAAGACACAAAGAGACATGGTTGATTGTTACTTTGAGCTTTCTCACTTCTGATTACACATTCTAGGTGGGCTCATAATCTTTCCCAAGGAACTTTTCCCTTTAACTTATGGGTTATCTTTCTGTATTATCGGTACAAATGACATGTCAACTCATAGAAATTTCTCGTGCCAGCCTCCTCCACCTCTAGCGCTCTATTTTGTGAGGCACACCCATTCTCCAAGGCCCTTATCCTTCTTCGCCGCGACCTATGAGTGTGTCCATCCTCATGCACCGATGGTCCCTTGGTTCAAAGAGGTTTGGGTGAAAGGTGCTGCCCCCAAATACTCGTGTTATAGAATTCGACTTGTGATCAAACTGCCTTCCAACCCGAGATCACCTGCATAGGTTCGACAATTGTCTGGATTACGTCTGCCTCTTTTGCTCTGCTGCAAGGTGAATCGCGTGATCACATTCTTTTTTAATGCTGTGTCTGCAAGGACACTAGCACTCCCATGCCCAACCATAGTGAAAAGAAGCAACAATCCTGATAGAAACTGCTTTCACCAAAAGGAAGAAACAGCTTTGATCGTCGTTTATCCTGGTTGGTTGAGATTTTCAAGTTGGCTATGAAGGCTTCAATTCCTACTGCAGAAGACCAAAACAAACTGTATAGTAATTACCCAGAAGAAAGAACAACTGTTCAACCATCACACCATCCAATTTAATCTTGTACTTCGAGTAAAATGGTAATTTGTGTAGAAGAAGAAACACTGATCGACCACCATACCAACCAGATTACAACTACTGTTAATCAGAGTTTTAGGAAAGATGATATTGTTACAAGAATCTACGTGGATCACAAGAAAATACACGCGTAATTAAAGAAACCACAGTGAGCAAGCCATTGCATCGGCAAAACCGAATCTAATATCCTCGTATGGAAGATTCGACCAAACCATGATTTCTTCCGAGTCATGTTTGAAACCCACCTCTGGCACTAGCATCTTTCAGCCGCATCTCTTCTTTGTCGTAACACCATGGCAGGAGTATATTAGCATCTTCTATCTTCCAGCGTTCATATCTTCTATTCCGCTTCTATGAATCTTTGCCTTAATGTTTCGAAACTTACAAACTTGTCGATGCTGCAAGTGGCAAAAGAATCTTAGAAGCTTGCAAAAAAAAAACAATCTGAATCAAAACTAGTCAATGAAAATATGTATTCTGTAAAATACAGTTTCTTACCAAAATAAAAGATCTCCACTAGGTATTTTCTTTACGGATATCCAATCAGGAACGAGTTCACACAGCAGATCGAGTTGTTCTTCCACCTCACCTATGACGGATGAAAACTCATCCAATTATATCGATCAACTTTCATTTTTTTCGTAAAAATGTTGCAAAGTAAAAGTTGACGCACTTACCCCTTTCTTCTACATCAAGTTGACTTGAAATGATTTTGTAAATAAGTTGTTCTTTTGTGATACCAGAAAAATGGGAAGCTTGGAAAATCAAACGGATCGAGTCAGCCAGCTTGGGCAAGCATGTGATCGTCCGCTGGCGCTGAATTGCTTTTGAGACATCAACCTCCTTATCCATCAAAACAGTTTCTTCTTCTCGTACCTGATTGCAGAGGGAAAAAGTGCTCTTAGCAAAATTGCAATGGAAATGAAAGTGCACGAGGAACCTTCGACATTGAGAAAGTTAAAGCTTTAAAAATCTGAAAATTGGATTGGACATGCTGTGCAGAGATAGGTAAAATTTGGTTTTCAGTTCCTCGGAAATTTTACATGCTTATTTTCTTATTTGTCAACTTCAGAACGAACATAAGTCTTGCTTTTTTCACCAACTACAATTAAAATGCAACTTATGAACTCATTAAAATGGTCCCCTAAGAAATGCTATCAAACTTGACTATATCTGATAGGAAGTACAAACTGGAATAGTCTGATGTTTAGTTCCCCTAAATTTTTACATGACTATTTTCTTTTCACCATTAGAATGAGCATACATCTTGCTTACTAAATTTTTACTCCATACCTCATGGTTAAAATTGCGATTAGTATATAACTTACTAAAACCACTTAAATGGACTTGTGTCTATATACAATCCCGAATCATCAGCAAGATAGACGGAAAAAACCTGGATTGCTAGAAAACTTTCTAAATTTCAGTTGATATAAATAATACCTGGAAAAGATGAATAGCTGGAATAAAGATTCAGGTTGCAAAAGTGACAAAATAACATAATTGGGTAGGAAATGTATTATGTTCGAGAAAGAACCAGGGTGAGGCTGTTTGTTCACAAAATAGATAAGACGGTTTTTGCACATAGACTGATTCAACAAACAAAACTTTCAAGTGAACTTCTAAACTATGAGGTAGAATTAATAGTCAGATTGCTACATTTGGTCATAAACAAGTTGATAAAAAGTAGCAAATGCCTACCAAATGCAGAAGGCAGTCACCATCAAGGTCAGCCTGATCATAAACGGATTTTGCAACAAACATTTCAAACGAATATCTGAGTTATGAGGTAGATTTAATAAATAATTATATTGCTAAAGATATTTGGTTGTAAACAAGTTGATAAACAATAGCAGGTACATACCAAATGCAAAAGAGAGCCACCATCAAGGTCAACCTGATCATCCAAAGTTAGTGGTCGCTTCACCGACTTCTTGGGCGGATAGTCATAACAAGCATCAACATCTTTTCGACGTCTCTTTGGTGGTTGTAAATCAGGAGTATCAGTCAAAAGTTTCAACGGAGTCGAGTCAATTCTAGAAGGAGTTGCCGATAAAATAATAGAGTTTTTGGTAATAGACTCGTCATCTTGGATGGGCTCTTCAGTTGCTTGATCAAGAGACCCAGTGCAGAATGGCTCTGAATATGAAACCGATGGCATTGCCTCCATCGGTGACCTTAAGGCACTTAAACACACATTATCCATCAATACGTTTGAAGTTGAAGCAACTTTTTCAGATTGTATAGGAGTCTCGATAACAGAAGCCTTCCGAGAGAATCTTCTTTTAAATGACTGAGGCAAGTGTGCCGCAAGTACAAACTGTTCTTGCGAAACCAAATCACTTTGAAGGGATGAAGTGGTTGATGGGATTGATTCTTCAGTCAATTTCAAACCTTATTCAATCTTGATTGATCAAAAGGCTCTGGCAAGGCAGCCAATGGCACATCATCTTCCTGTCCAACAAAGAAACCATCTAACATGTGACATTGTTTAAAAACCATCTCATTGAAGGAGAAATTCTTAGTAGAAGGGCAATAAACAAATGCATTATTATATCTAGATTATTGTATGAACTAACTATAGCCACAGCAAAATGTTCATAAAAAATTAGAATGGTTCCATGTTATCGGTACAAGTCCCAAAACAGAGTGCAATTGCATGTACTTATTTGACTTTGCATTGCTTGGCCAAAAAACAAGAATAGAGGATTAAGTGGGGCAGGCAAATACCATAATCTAAATAATTTAAAAATATGAGTGACAAGTGCAGATCAATAGATGAAACATGAACTTTTTGATGAGTTATTGTAGATAAGAAGAAACATAAGGAGCTCCCATTTGGCTCCACGAGTTATGAGAATCCACAAAGAAGTGGCACCCTTCTGCAACCTATTAGTAATCTTGATTGATAAAGATCACATGTCAACAGACGTGATGGTATTCTCATTTTGAGCCAATTTGTAATAGGGCCCTAGGGATTACCTTAAGACATGTCTATACATTTGCTCGACCAACATTATTTCTAACAGCATATGCACTCAAACTCATGTACCTCTTGGGTGCTCATGGGAATACTCTGAAAGGCGGGCATTGAAAACATTGATCAAAATGAAGTAACCGCTTTCCATCTTCAGCTTCACATTATTAGATAATGCATCAGGCAGCAAGTTAACTTCAAGATCTGGGACTCATACAGCATGTGAACTCATTGTGTGTAAGAACTTCTTTATTGAAATAGCTTCAGGAAGTATAAATTTCAGTTGTGCAAGATCTCCAAGAGTAAACCTCCTGAACGCAATGACCGATCAGATCCATTATAAGGTACCTCATGGGAAAACTAAATTTTCCATGCCAAAGCAAAACACCGTGAAGAGATTGCCAGAAATCAAATGAACTTTACCTGTCAATCAAGCGTTCAACCTTGGGGCGTATGTTTGAGAACGTGGTCATCTGACCCTTCATCCGCAGAAGCCGGACCGATGTCACCAGTGACTTGAAAAGGTGCCGCAGTTTCTCATATCTGAAAGGGCAGCAACAAAGTAATTATACGGATCATAAGAACAACTAAATGTTGTGATGTCGAAATCAATTCTAACAAATCAAGATACCATTGTCAGTAACCAAGCTATCACAAAAAAGAAAGGGATCCAAATCTTGAACACTATTACCAAGGCATGCATCGACGCAAACCATATAGCCCTAATGTATCATTAGGTTAACAACGACAACGACCCACAGATCCTAAAAACACCATCTTTGATGCAAGAAAAAAACTGGAACTTTCCCAAAGCCTATCAAACAGCCAAATCCAACAACAAAAAAAGCCGACTAAAAGAAGCTCAAAACTAACTTCGATGCCCAGGAAAAAAAGAACTTCCCTACATAGAAACCTAACTAAAAGGTCATCGAAACCTCATCTCAGAGGCAAATATTGGGACTTCCCCCAAACTAGCAAATCAACCAAAACCCCAGCTTTACCACCGGGGATGTACATCAAAATCCGAAGCAAGAGAAGAGGGCACATACTTCTCCCGGAAGCCTCCCGATACTGCCCCATTCGACGTCGCCCCTCGCGCGTCCTCCGATCAATGCTTCGCCGGCGCCGGCGCTGGCCGTTTCCTCGGTGGGGGCCCGAGGGCGCACGACGTTCGTAGCGGCCGCCGCGAGCGCTCGACCGGTTCTCCGGGGTTTCAATATGGTCTATTTGGGGAGAAAAGCGCCTCGGAGGTTTCGACGGGGTGGAGAAAGGCGGCGCGGACGTCGGAGCTCCGGCTGATTCCATGAGAGAGAGAGAAGAGAGAGAGAGAGTGAGGGAGCTATAATTTATTTTATTTATTTATAGAGGATCAAGAGTCCTAACGGCTATATTTTGCAGAGAATTAGCCGTGGAGAATGGGACCTGTTCTCCCATGTGCCTCCCGCTAGGGTTGGGCATGGGCCGGGCTCGGGCCGGGTTCGCCTTGGCCCGGCCCAAGCCCATTTTAGAATATGGGCTAACGGGTCGGGCCTAGGCCCATTTTATTTTCAAAAATTAGGCCCAAGCCCAAACCCGACCCAAATAAAATGGGTCGGGTTCGGGTCGGGCCGGCCCATTTTAACACCTATGTATACGAATATCATGTCTTCCATTCTTCTTGCATTTTGTGTGGTTGTTTCTTATGCATGTGTGCATGTTTAAAACTATAAAGCATGCTAACTAATTTGTGATTTTACATTAGTTGTATGTTGGAAATACAAATGTGGTAAAAATATGGCGACTTAAACCACCATTCAATTCACATTACATATTCTATTGTAGATGCGGGCACTATGACCCAATACAAATTGGTTACTTACAGTTGTACATGTTGTAACACTTGAGGACACAGATTCTATTATTGCATATTAATGTAATAATTTTGTATATTAATGTAATAATATCCTCAATCCACTAATGGATATGATTATTAATGTATTTAAGCATTTATTCTACACTTGAATAAGGATAGTAAAGTTAGAACATGGTATTTGGAATGAACATGAATATAATTGATATAATTATACCGTACTAGATGTAAATATACTTGCTTTAGAATGGATCGGGCTATCGGGCTAACGGGTTTGGGCCTTCTCAGGCCCAAACCCGGCCCGATAATCAATATGGGCTCATTTTAGGGCCCACGGCCCGCCCATTAAATTTCGGGTTCAGGTTTGGGTCGGGTTATACGGGTCGGGTTTTGGGCCGGGTCGGGCCGGCCCAGCCCAATGCCCAACCCTACCTCCCGCCATGTGTGATTTTGCATTCATATCCCTGCTAAACCACTCAAAATTATAAGCATGGGTAAATTTTAAAAAAAACTCCAACTATGAGTGGATTTTATTTGAGAATGAAGAGAGGTTGACGAAGATGTACAACACATGCAAGGACAGATTTGGGGGAGCCCCACATCATACCAAGTTTTAGGAAATAAGCATAACATTAGAGATAATTTTCTTTGTTAACTTGGCAAGTTGGATAAGGAAGAGTCATTGAAAGACTATTTCCCTCCTCTCTTTGTCGCGATCTCTATTGCTCTATCTCTCTATCTCTCTAACGCACTCTTTCCCTCTATTACAATTAGGGATGAGCATTGGGTCTCGATCCGAGCTCGAATGATAAGTGGGCGGGATTGGGTTTGATTTTTGGCCCGATCCAATTTTCGGGCTGGGTTCGGACAAGCTTGGGCCCGAACTCGAAGATCGTGGGCCAGTCCGAGTATAGGCCTGAGTGTATGCCCGTATATAAACCCGATATTTTTTCTATATGTAATTTATGATTTCTAATATCACATTTGTTCTTCCTTCTTAAGTTGTCATTATTCTATGCTATTTAAACATCAACTATGTTCATGTTTTGAAGAAATACATATTCAGTTTGTATATTTACATATTAAATGGAGGAAAGGGAAGCTACAACATGATGTAGCTAACCTTAGCTACATCAGAGGCATTTTCGTCCCTTTATTTTTATTTTTTTCGAAAATACCACCATAGATTTGCATAACTATATCTCTCTAATATGTCATTCAAATTTCGTCACAAACAGAAACTCCTAAGGCCTCCATCCAGACAGTCATTTTTTAACGGTCACCGATTTGCTGTATTTTACCTGTTCTAAATGGAGGTCGTAGGAGTCTCTGTTTCTGACAAAATTTAAATGGCATATTAGAGGGATATAGTTATGAAAATCTACGGTGATATTTTCGAAAAAAATAAAAATAAAGGGACGAAAATGCCCCTGATGTAGCTAAGGTTAGCTACATCATGTTGTAGCTTCCCTTTCCTCTATTAAATGTGTATTATATTCACGTTTTAATTTTTTTAACATAACGGGCCGGCCCGACCCGAGCCCGACCCGAGCCCGACCCATGTACATGTGGGCCGGGCTCGGGCTTGGGCTGCAATTTTTGAAATTTAATGGGCCTAGGCCCGGCCCGTAAGCCCGTAAATTGAAACCGGGCTCGGGCTGAGCTAGGTTGGATCCGACCTGGCCCGAACCGATGCTCATCCCTAATTACACTCTCTCTACCTTTAACTTTCTCTCTCTTTTTTTACTCTCTCTTTTTTATATTTCTAGGGCCCGTTTGGTAATTTGGTTGGATTGGGTATCTCATGTGAATAATAGCTGTTTTGAGGGTTGAAAGGGTTGGAATGATAATTTTGATGTGATGTGATATTGACTATATGTTATATTAACCTTTTTGATGATTATAATATATTTTTTATGTTAATAATTTTATTTGAATGTAGTTAAAAAACATTATACCAAAGAATTGTAGGGTCAATACAAGTAATCCCAACCCAGGTTGGGAGGGTTGGAACGAGGGGTATGCGGGTGTACATCGACGTACACCCGCAACCAAACGAACCCATAGCCTAACTAAAAACTATATAAATTCTGGGCTAGGAAAAGGAATATCTTTTACTGTTTAGTTTTCTTCTTAATAAAAATTTTTTAGTTTTTTGAGATGATAGAAGTAGTTCAATACTCAAAGTAATTTTTTGCCATGATAAAACTCAAGCGGAGTGCATTTTATTTATAAGTTTATTGTTTATAAATCTTAAAACTATATAGACACGTAGTTTTATAATGATTATACTAATAAAAAATCACAATTATGTTAATTTTGCTTGATTGTATTAAAAAAACTTCAAAAAATATTGGAATTTTTTATCATTAATGTTCCTAACAAGAGAAGCTCATAAGTTTCCTATTTACAGTGTTCACATAAATGTACATTGTCAGTGAATACAATCTCTAACATTTGCCATTAATCGGGAAAACAAAGTGCTTGGATTTCAATGATATTTTACAGTAAATTTTACAAAACATCAGTTGCTATGTGCATAATTACATAGGCAAAATTACATCTTACATCCATACATAACAAATTTTACACATATAACCTTATCTTAAAAATGGATTTGTCTTGTTTCTCATTTCTATTTCATCATAAACATAAAACATGCATAACAAGTGCATTCATATCATATCCATACATACAACAACGTATTTCACATATTCCCTTATTTGTTGTCTTCATTTGTCTTAGTCCATAAATCTCAAGGCAATTTCGATGTCTTCAATGGCTTAACATCTAGCGCAAGGGGTCCATAAAACATAGTATAACATGACTGTGTAGTTACGACTATATAGGTCTTATCTTTCGCCTACTTTGATTCCTTATCGTACATCCCCATAAGACGTTGACCATTACGGACCTTACGTCTCTTTAGTTCAAGTCGGTGTCGAAATTTAATGTCAAGTTTAATAACTTGATATATTCCATACATATTTTTTTAATATTGTATATTTAAATTCAAAATTCTAAGGGCCTGTTTGGTTGTTGGATTGGACTGAGTTGGGTTGGGGTACCCCTGTGAATAATAAATTGTACCTCTGTGAATAGTAAACTATGAGGAGGATTGAGAGGGTTGGAAGGAGGCACTACACCGGTGTAACCCAACCCAACCCATTCCAACCCAGCAACCAAACATGCCCTAAGAGTGTAATAAGTAGGAGCGCTGCTAAATATTCAATAATATATTAACTTAGATTGTAGATATCATTCTAAAAGTGTATAACATGTTTATAGGAACTACATTACATAGTGTGTGTGTATATATATATAGAGAGAGAGAGAGAGGAATGATCCTATGAGAGCAAAAAATTGTGAAAGCATGAGAGGAGTGATTCTGGACCACATGATTCACCCAGGAGAGAGAAAACAGAATCATGTTGTCCAAAATCATTCCTCTCATGCTCTCACAACTTTTTGCTCTCATAGGATCACTCCTCTCTTTCTCTCTCTCTCTCTCTCTCTCTCTCTCTCTATATATATATATATATATAGGGTAAAATGGGGCTGCCCCTTGGGAGTAGCCAACTTGGCTACTCTCACCCCTATTTTCCCTCAATTTTTTATTTCTTTGGAAAATAAAAATTTGTATATTCATCACTATATCCCTCTAATATTTTATTAAAATTTCGTCAGAAACAGAGACTCCTAGACCCTCCATCCAAACGTCATTTTTTTAACGGTCGCAGGATTTTTTAAATCGATCATGTTTGGATGGAGGCCGTAGGAGCCTCTGTTTCTGACAAAATTTTAATAGAATGTTAGAGAGATATAATGATGAATTTACAAATTTTTATTTTCCAAAGAAATAAAAAAATGAGGGAAAAATAGGGGTGTGAGTAGCCAAGTTGGCTCCTCCTAGGGGGCAGCCCCATTTAACCCATATATATATATGGGTAAAATGTGTATGCCTCCTAGGGGGAGCTAATTACTTAGATCCCCCCACCCCTTTTTCACAATTTTTTTATTTTTTTTTGAAATCTAAAACCGTGTAAATTCATTAAACGACCTCCATCCAAACGGGGTCGATTTAAAAAATCATGTTACCGTTAAAAAAATGACTGTCTGGATGGAGGTCGTAGGAGTCTCTGTTTCACACGAAAATTTAATGACATAATATAGGGAATTAGTGATGAATATTCATGAAAGAAATTTTCAAAAAAATTTAAAAACATGGAGAAAATTGGGCGGGGGTAGCTAAGTTAGCTACCCCCTGGGGGCAGCCCCATTTTATCCTCTCTCTCTCTCTCTCTCTCTCTCTCTCTATATATATATATATAGGGGGTACTTCAAATGAGGTGGGGTCTCACCGAAATTGTGGTGAGCCATCGACCAGATTCGTCAGATCTCAATCTGACGGTTGAATCAAAAACCTCATCCAAAAGGGCATTTTCGTCAAATTGATTTCATGAATTTCGAGTTTCATTTATTGGTTTCAAATTGCCATTCTAAGCTTTTCTCGATTTGGTATTTTCACAAATGCCTTTATTGATTAATTTCCGATTTTGTTCCAAACGATCTGAAATCAACAACAGTTTTGTAAATTACACCGAGTTTTTGTAAAATATATTATAGTCTTTGTAAAATTTCATTAATGATTTCATTTTATTAATGTAATTTCATTTTGTAAATGGTTGTATAAGTTTTGTAAATGTGTACATTCATTTTGTAATTTCAGTGAGTTTTTGTAAGAGTATTTTTCCTCTTTGTAAGCTTCAACTTTTTTGTAATTGTGTATGATTGTTATGTAAAAAATCCGTGAATCTTTGTAACTGAATCTCCCTTCTTTGTAAAATTCACGCATGTTTTCCGTTGCGTTAAAGTTCAATTGCCATACATATTTTCGAGTCCTGCAAAATAGAGAAAAAACGTTGAGATTTGTAAAAAAAGGTAAATAAATATGTAAATATGAATATCAGTTAAGTAAAAATATTATACGATAATGTAATGGAATCTCGCTCCTTTGTAAGAGTGTCTGATCACTTTGTAAATTTTAGGCACTCTTTTATAAAATGAACTGATCACTTTGTAATATTTATGTAGAGTTCTGCGAAAAATAGGTACACTCTTAGATGTAGGAAATGTAAAAAATTGACATGATATTGTAAAAAAATTCAATATTTGCACAAAACATTCTCATTTTTGTAAAAAAAACCTCGATTTGTAAAAAAAACTAAGAGGCTCCTCCTCCGCGCACATCTTGACGCTTCGACGTCGACGATGAGGTGCCGCATTGGATGACGCACAGGCGGAGCACGGCCTGACAGAGAGCGGGGCCGAGGGCGGGTAGTAGGGGCACGAGCGGAAGGCTACCGCCTCGCCGAAGAGGACGGCGCACGGGGTTGCGGCTCCGCTTGAAGGTCGATGCACGGAGGAAGGCAGACGGTGCCACCTTGCGTGAGGCAGAGGTCGCCGAAGAGGACGGCGCACGGGACTGCGACTCCGCCTGAAGGTCGGTGCACGGAGGATGGCGGACGATGTCGCCTCGTGTAAGGCAGAGGTCGTCGAAGAAGACGACGCACGGGGCTGTGGCTCCGCTTGAAGATCGGTGCACGAAGGAAGGCGGGCGGTGCGCGGAGGAAGGCCGCCAACAGAAGTTGCTGGAGATATGGAGGACGTGCGGCGGGGGGAGGACGTGCGGCGGGGAGACGAGGCAGAGGAGGCGGCTGGGCTGGGTTAATCAAGAGAGAGAGATTAGGAAATTTAGTTGTCACATTCTATATTTAGAATTTGACAAATAACCAAAATGGGTTTTTTACCATTAAAATAATGTAATTAATGTGAAATTAATCACAGACGTGGGATTTAAATTAAATGGATGAGATGGAGGGGCTCACCACAATATTGGTGAGACCCCACCTCATTTGAAGTTTCTCATATATATATGGTTAAATGGGGCTGCCCCCTGGGAGTAGCCAACTTGGCTACTCCCACCCCTATTTTTCCCTCATTTTTTATTTTTTTAGAAAATAAAAATTTGTAAATTCATCATTATATCCC